>CAICTM010000009.1:0-245111 GCA_903772945.1 Seminavis robusta
AAAGAGACTCAGGAAGATTTGATGCAACCATTTCTATCGCATCGATCATCTGAAACAGTCAACAAATCGGTTCAGCAAAACTCAAACATCCCTCATCCTACTAGCAGCCAAACCATCAGCCATCTCTCCTGCCCACGTAAGTACTTTCTATTTACCTTCTTCTGTTTGACAATGTTTGCCTTTCAAAATGGCACTCACCTTCCTCTTTCGGACTTCAAGTTTTCAGAACTCCTTCACATGTCTTCCCAACACCCGACATCAACACGTCGTCGCAATCGAACCCCTACTTTCGCGGGTATCAACAGCAAAAAGAAAAAGGCCGGCGGCAACAAAGCAAGAGGTCCTTCAACTCCTGTGAGTTCCACGCTGTAATTCCCAGCAACCTCAAGGAAAGACGAAGAATACCCCTTCCCGGAATGTTCCTCAAGTTCACAGGCTTTTTTGAAAAGAAAGCTACCGGGTGTATGTACAACCGACGCAAAGACCACTCGTCAACGGCGTTAAACCCAAAGACATGATTGCCTTTGTTCAAGCCCTCGCTGACAAGCAATGATCGAGTGGGTATTCAAATTGGTGGACCCGCTTCTGCTGATGGGGAAAAGCTCCTAATGTACGAGGCCACCAACGGTACTGCTTATGACCAAAGAGGCTTTGTTATCATGTGCCCAGAGGTGAAGTTGACGGACAAACTGGTGAAAGTTTCTACCCCAGTTCCCAACCCCAGAAATGGCCTTGAAGTGGTTCAATGAAACTTTAAACCGGCCTACATGCAATACGTGTACGACCCGGCAAGAGAAGGATGAACCCTACCTAGTTCTCGACGAACAGGACAAGTGTACAAGGTCCATGACACCTGGAGTGAGCTGATCACCCACTCCGACATCATGACCCACCTTGTGACGGATTCTTGGATCGATCAAGGCGAATACCGCACTGTATCCGAATTCCTCAAGGACGACAAGGGCATGTGTACTCTATTTGGCCTCGTGGTCAACTCCCGGCTTCACGTCTACGTCCGTTGATTTCACCAAAACAACCTTGGATGCATCGGATTCGGTCGCATGCGGGCCAACACTGGTGCCCGTCGCAACATTATTACAAGCCACTACGCACGCCACCATCCCCCGCCCCCACCTCTCTCCACCAGTTCGCCTTCAAGCTGCCACCCTGGCCCTTCCCCATGGTTTTACACTACCCCCCGCATGAACTTTAGGCCTTCTTGGGAACTCTTCTCGAAAGCACCAGCAGGAGAACGGTGGTAAGTCTTCCTACAGTAGCTTCCCGTATAAAATCCCCCGTGCCCTCATTTCACAATCCTCAATACTGACCTCCCAATATTATTCGCAAACCATTCCCAGTTCCAAGCAACCAAATACGTCATCTTCCCGTCCCACCTGTTCACGAACCACGTCGGCCAAAGTGTCACCTGCGAATATCAGAATGATGACACTCCACAGGTATGAAGAAAGCTGCCGAACTTGCTCACGATCTATTACCGAATACCCCAGTCCGACGAAGAGCGGGAAACAGAGGAAAAAGAAGACACCAAGCTCCCAGCGGAAGCGAGCCAACCCTCCACTTAACACACGTTGACTTCAAAATTGCAAAACCTAAACCCTAAATATAAGCCACATGATTCATTCGATTCTATTCACCATTATCCTGTATTAGTAGACAAGTTAAACTAGTACTGGAAACGGAGACGACCCAGGGGGCATATGAATTTGTATCTTATTGTTGCTTTTATGCCCTGACCCCATTGACCACCGCACTGCCGCACAATTTGCGCCTTTTTCAGAAACAAAGAGAGAGAGAGAGGCATGGTGGATCTCCAGTACAACGAAGGAGCGTCCCTTCCGCCGAATGCTCCTGCATGGGCAGTCTCTGCAAGCGAGCGATTGAAGGATCGACGTGACAAGGGGATGCTGTTGGCAGAAGGTCCTCCCGAAGGAATCCAACGGATCTTGTTGCATTCGTGTTGTGCTCCGTGTTCCGGAGCCATGGTGGAGGAGATGGTGTCGTACAAACAAGTGGAAGTGGTAGTCTTCTTTTACAATCCGAACATTCATCCTCGTCGAGAATACGAAATCCGCAAAGAAGAAAACAAACGCTTCTGTCAAGACTTGAACGTGGAATTCGTGGATTGCGACTACGACGCTGACAACTGGTACGAGAGGACCAAAGGGATGGAAATGGATCCCGAACGAGGCCGTCGTTGTACGGAATGCTTTGATATGAGGATGGAACGGACAGCGCTCTACGCTCACGAGAACCGATTTGACGCCATTGCCACAACCAATGCAACCAGTCGATGGAAAGATTCACAGCAAGTCGATGCAGCGGGCACAAAAGCTGTAGCCGAGTACGAAAAATTGATCTACTACGCTCGGAATTGGCAGACTGACGTCATGACGTTGAGAAAGTATCAAATCAGTGCCGACAACAAATTCTATAAACAAGAATATTGCGGATGCTCTTACAGCTTGAGGGACAGCAATGAATGGAGAAAGGCCAATGGAATTCCTAAAATCAAAATTGGAGGAGAACAAGCAGGATTGGGAAACAGATACTTCTCCGATCCTCTTGCGGATGCTCTAGAAGAATCACAAGATGTCGTTGATGAATTCTTTCATCAAGCACAAGAAGTTGCTGCCGCAGGAGACTCCAAACAAGACAGAAAAAAGGCTCTGGAGACATACAAAGACCGACGCAAAAACCAAAAGGAAGCTGGAATTGAGTTTGGGTTAAACAACTGGTAGTACATACTCTCAACATGTTGATCAGCGACGTTATCTACAGTACAACACTTCAATCAATAGACAGGAGTGGCATGTTTAAATGTACAATGCATTGGGGCAACACACAACACTGATAAGGAAGCTGCATGATCATAGCAACGAGTGACTGAACTAAGACAAATTATGCTGAGACAGCTCACAAACTAACAAATCGCCAACGAACAGGCTGGGCTCTGTTTTGGATGCATGGCTTGACTCTTTCATCCCCCGTGGGAATCATCAGTGCTTACCGGTCCTGTACACCAGAGAGACTACGCTTCCACTATCTTTGGCAAAGCAAAAACCAATGCAAACTACATACGTATAGGGTGGGGTCAGATCATCAGATGCTGCGATGCATTCGCTGGACGTCACGGAGCGAGTCACTCAGGCCGCGAATCTGACCGTCAAGCTCCTCAAGCCGCGAGTCAATGCCAGGGTCAGGACGGACGAGCTGGTTCCAATCGGCATCATTCACCCTCGCGATCAAAGTGCTTCGGATCGCTTCCTTGAAACCTTGGTAGAAATGATGATTCAGTTGAAACTTGAACACAAACAAGTTAAACTCCAGGAGTCCAACAATGTACTCAAATGAGCGCGTCAGAATCATCTCGGTTTCCTCCTTGGTTATCATCGCAGCACGTTCATCAGGCAAAAACGACTTCTTGGCCGTAGCGCGCTTACGATTCTCCTCTCGCAAAAACGTCTTGGCGGAGCTGCTATTGTTCGTCGAGAACACGTTCAAACGGTTCTTGATACTCTCCATCCAACCCTTCGTTTCATTCTCCTCGACGTCTTCGTCTGCCGGGATGAACTTATCTCCACGCTTCACGTAGTGGTTTTGAGTCATGTCCACCGAGATACGCTTGCATTGAAAGGTTGGAAGGTTTGGATCAATGGAGGAGTACATTGGCTCCATGGACGAATGAACTTCTCCCGAAACTTTGAGCATCAATTCCCACAACATCTCATTGAATTCATTCTCAAGGAACCGCTCCAAACCAACTGGTAGAAGCTTGAACTCAGCGGAATACTTTTCGCCTTGCTTGACATCTTCCATAGCAATGCTGAACAGACGGCGGAAGATACAACCAATGTGTTTGATGAGGTAGTTCAGACCAGGGTGAGACACATCTTTCAAGCACACACGCGTAATCTCAACCATGGCACGTTCCCAGTTCTCGTGCTGGAGGCCGCCGCTAAGGAATCCTGTGACATTTGCAACCTTGTCCTTGAGCTGGTAAGGGTCAGGCAACGCATCAATCATAATGACACGGAAGAACTCCAAAGCCCTTTGGTATTGTTTTCCGCCCAGAAATTTTTCATTCGGACAGATCTCCGGAGGGAATTCCTCTAGTTTCGAGACACGGTCACGCCAATGGTTTTCTTTCTGGCTGTGAAAGTTCAACTCCTTGGAGCACCAATCAGAGTCTTCTTCCTCATCAATTTCGTCCTCGAGCGTCTGGAGCTTGCCTGGAAACTTGAGAGAGATGGCCAAGTCACCATCAAGATAGGATTCCATGCGTTTTTGGATATGATACAGCATGTGGCTTACGATGTTTCGAAGGTTTTGAGCATCATTGAACTTTTTACGGTCCAACAAGGTCTTCTGCTCTGCATTGCACCTGTCTAGATCAGCTCTCAGAGAGTTCAAGACCTCTGGGAGTCTCTCGATCGTGTCCTTTAGCATGATCTCTCTCATGGTCTTCTTTGCCGTTTCAAATCGAAGACGCTTGGAAACCTCCTGGTTCAGTGGCATCTCGGAGCCTCCATTGTCTAAATTGAAGCGTTCATGCCCTTCAAGCCACATTTCAAACTTGTCCTTTTCGAATTCGTCCGCGTCTCCAATGAGTTTCATGCGATTAGTGAAGAGTTTCTCGGGCGGCAGGTCTTCTCGATCCAAAGTGGGGGTGATGATCATATATGGGAAGCACCGATTTTATAAAAAACGAACCTGGTTACTTAGGGATAAGGCAGGGACCCAAGGTCGGAGGTCTGACCGCCGGTCTGTGTAGAACTCTGTACAGTACTACTACAGACCACGGTATCAAATACAAAACCTGCCGGTTCGTTCCTGATGAAATTCATCGAAGAACTCGTTTGCCTTCGTGGCAGTTCTGGCATCGTCGAGCTGCTTGTCGAACTTTGTCATTAGGAATGTGGCATCCTTGATCCATTTCTTACGTCCTCCAAGGCTTTCGTCACAGAAATTCAAGATAGGATTGGTGGCAAACTCCTTTGGTTCAAGCAAGACGCAAAGCTTGGTGTTTGGCTTGCGCATCTCGCTTCGCAATATGGTCTTGATCTCTTCACGGTTGTCTTTCCCAGTGCTCTGGTTGGAGATGATTCCCGGCGTATCCACGAATCTCATGTTCTGAACATTGGAGGATCGGTATACCAGATAGATGGGTTTGGTACTGAATCGATCTTCTGATCCAAGGTTTTTGTTGAAATCGGTGATCCTCTTGAATACGTCCTCGACAGGGACGTCTTTCCCATGGTAAGCTTCAGGAAGTTCTTCGCCGTACAACTCACATGTCGGGTTACGACAGTTGCTATCATGAATGCAAGTACAGTCGAGTGGGCAACGTGTGCCTGTACCTTGCTGCACAATGTTAAGTGCCGAGCCCAAGAAGCGCTCCATGATGGTGGACTTTCCTGCGGACTGCATCCCACACAATACAAACGTCATGAATGGGGCAGGGCGCTTGAGATTCTCTTGATACACCTTGTTCACTTTTGCGACGAACCGGAGCAAGTCATCTTCATTACGACTAAGCAACACAGCGAACCGATCGTCATCTTCCCCGAGGCCTCCTCCCTGTTGGGGGGGCCCGGTGGTCTTTACGTCCTTTGCCTTTCTACTGTCTCGGAGCTTACGACGCTCCTCTCTCGTCATCACGAGCCCTGACCCTTGAAGAGAAGAGTTGTATTGGAGGTCGTTTGGGTCTTCATTGTCTTCAAGTTCGGTCATGTTGGGAAGCCCACCTTGATGACGAACTACCGATACGCACCCAAGAGTGCGACAAAGTGAGTTTGCAATACAGTGAGCCGATGAATAGCTGCGTTGATGTGCAAGACAGTGAGCCAAGAACAACAAGCTGCGAGTAAACCAAAAGATATCAAGAGCAAGGTCCTGTGTGATACGAGTACCAACAAGGGAGCAATTACAGAGTGTATGATACGACTTGGCATTGCATCCTGGCAAATGGATTCGTGTGAAGCGATCTTTTTAAGCTGCAACATGCCAACGTAGGCATTAGCCATGCGGTACGTACCATAGCTGGGCTCCGACCTTCTTGCCCCGAATATTTCATGCTCGTGTACCCATAGTAGAGGCGAATGAAACATGTTGGTGCTGACACCGAAAACTGGTCTGGCAGTTTGGAAAGGTACGAATGAACGGCTCGAAGAGCTACCCGTGTTCTCTAGCTAGCTAGAGCAGCACAGGCACCGTCCGAGCGATTGAATCATTCGATTCGATTCTGATCAAGCAAAGATTTAGATTTCTAAAGTAGTATGAAGCTGTCTTATAGCCGTAACGGGGGGGAGAGAGTGTTTGCTATTGGAGAAACTCGGAAAGGTGAAGCCCATGAGCTCATACCGGGGTACCTGGTAGCTACGATGGATCCATACCGGGAACCTAGCAATAGCTTTACTGGTCGTTTCTCTGCAAAACCAGTCTGGTCATTTTGAGCTCGTGCAGAAGAGCAACGAAAATTTGTTTTGATGATCTTCTACTGTGATGGCTAGTAACGGAGCTCCTCGATGATGGAGGTTCCACTGCTTTTGTCTCCACTCGTCCACTGCCATCGTTCATGGAATCGGACTCTTCCATCAGTCAATATCTCAATGGTGGAACGACATTGCCCCGTCATCATTTCATTTTTCATATTGACATGATTGTACCGAAAGTCTAAGGAACCATCAGGTAGCATGAGCCCCGTAAGAGTCCCAAATCGAATGGATCCTCCCGCGTAAGTTGCCCAAATGAGATCTTGTTTATGGTGGTAGTGAAATATCGTTTGATCGCTGACCTCTCCCGTCCCAGTGTTGTCTACGGCACCAAACCGTCGTCCCTCCAAGCTTATCGATGGTTTCTCGGAGTCGGCCATCGTTTGCGTTCTGCTCCTTTTGCACAATCATCATTCAGCATTCAGGTTTATTGGCCGTTTGCCACGTCCACACGGGCCGTTGTTCGACGTGAGGAGCGGGAGGTCGGCATGTGGTGAATCGCGAACGCGTTTGAAGCCTATTTCCAACTAGAGTAGATCCGGAAGATCTTCGCTCTCGCGCGCATGTTTGCATCCAAGAGCCACAAAATGAATTTAGTTCAGAAAAACGGCAAACTCCACCACTTTCAAGCTTGGGTTTGACTACTGGTACTCGTTCTCGTTCACCAAGCTAAGTTGGTCTGATCTCATTGTTGCGCATCCTTTCATCATGAGGCGCCTTTCATTTTTATCTCAAACACACTCGTGTTGGCTCTATGGGTTGATGCTATTGATGGGCCTGGCGCCGACGCTGGTGGATGCACAGCCAATTTTCTACGCGGCGCAAAACCCCCAGGCGTTTAATGCATTGGCTACAGGTGTCAACAACATTGATGTCGTCCACGTAGACGACTCCTATTGGGCATGGATTACCAGAGATAATCCGCGAAACGTTGGCCTCATCTGGTATACGGAGCTCTGGTACGATGAACGTGCCTATTCCCCGATTATGCAACGGGTGGCCAGCTCGAGATACCCTGTGTTCCTCTTGGATATTCCTTTGAGCATGCCATTCTTGTCACCTTTTCGAGGGGATACAGTCTTGCGAGACTATCCTGAGATTGATACCTGGGTGGTTGGGGGGCATGGCATTGGAGGGGCTATGGCTTCCATCTTTGCTCAGCGACGACGAGAGGAAGGAGTGGATGGACTTGGCTTGTTTGGATCTTATCCGTTTCCCATATTCAATGACCAATCTTTGACCGACATAAAGGCCGTAAGTGTATGGGGAAACCAAGATGGAAAAACAAAGCGCGTTCAGTGGGAAGATGGCCGAAGATATCTGCCACGCACCGCCAAGTTCATTGAAGTGGATGGCGCCAACCACTCGCAAATGGCCAGGCTACAAGTGGACCTGGTAAACGGCGACAACGCTCCTGTGAACATGACCAGAGATCAACAAGAAACAATTGTTGTGGAAAACATACTTAATCTTTTGGAATGGGTTCAGTCGGGGACGCGACAGCCAACCGACAATCCTTCAAGGTCTCCCACTGTATCCCCATCAGCTGCACCAACTCCGTCGCCTTCCTTCCGACCCACAGTATCTCCGTCCGTCATTCCCACTACAGTGCCATCCCTGGCGCCTACCCTGTCGAATGCTCCTTCATCCAACCCCACAATTTCTATGATGCCTACCCTTTTGACCGTCAGAATCATTCCGTCCCGATTTGGCTACGGACTGGACATTGAAGCTGGCATCCGAGAAGCAACAGATGCAGAAGTTGAAGGACTGCTAGACGAAACGGAGGATTTCTACGAGGATATGTTCACGACAGTGTTCCCAGGGAACAACTTGTTGTCGGTCGAGATCACGAACGTTGAAGAGATCTATCAACCCGAGATTCCCCGGTTACCTTACGTATTTGATTTTGATGTCGTTGTATCGTTTGCGGACAACGACGACAACAGCCCGACGGACGGAGATTTGTTTACTTTGATGGTGGCCTACAACGAGAACAGTTACATTGCAGAGTATGTGCACGAGGCAGAACCAGAAGACAGTATCTTTCGCGAAACAGCTGACACCGAATTTGCGCAAAGGGGAGGTGTTGTGTAATTCCTTCCGTCCCACCTTTCTTCTTGGAAGGAACCTGGCCTGCTTTTGCCATCGTCAAGGCAAACCACTGCATCTCGCAAGCAAGCAAGCAAGCAACCAGTGAAGTAATGACGATGAGGGGGGTCAAGCTTGCGAGAAACCTATCCATACATAAAAGCAACTGGCAATAGTAGCCTATATATTTACGTGTATCTTCGTCCCATCCTGGTACAGCACTTTGACATCAGCACGGTCTCGGCTAGCGAAATTACGAAAGAGCAAGGAAACACACGTCCGTAGTAAAGCTCAACCAAGGAGCAAGGAAACAACACATGGCATACACGATTCTTTAACTTTTAACACTGAAATTATCCCATTTGGCCTCATGCCAGCTGAGGAATGAATGAAACAATGACAATGACGCAACTGACACCTTCGGACACCCGCCATGCTTTCGTTCCATCCGCGTTCCAATTCTTTCTTTTTAATAGTATTCTCAAACTCTCTCTCTCGACCACCGCCTCTTTCTCAAAACCAACCCGCAAATACCAACGGAGAACGGACCAGAAAACTTGCCTCCATAATGATGCTTCCGACGCACTCTTACGGAAAGGAAACGGTGATTGGTGGTGGCCAGAACGAAGCAAACTCAACACAATGCGTCTAAACGTATTCCCCAAATTCCTTGAAGACAGCTTGCTCCTTGGAACTCAACTTGGGTTTCCTGCCCGACGACTCTTCCTTCTCCATCGAGCTGTAGTCGTCAAAGTTGCTGGCGTCCAGCGCATCCTTGATTTGGGGTTTCCAGGGTGCTCGCAATTCTCGCTTCAGCAGTTTCTTGACATCGACATCGCTGAACCATGGATGCTTCTGGACATCCACGTGGCCACCCTTGAGGTTACCGAGACGCTTGGATTGATGTCTCTGCAACAAACGCTGGATGAGGTCGTCGGCGGCCTTGCTGACGGGGCGGGAAGCCGGGTAAGCGAATTTTCCTTGGACAATCTTTTTGAAAAGACGCATCTGATCGTTGCAGTAGAAGGGTGACTGTCCGACCAACATTTCGTAGATCAAAATGCCAAAGGCCCAGTAATCGACACCCTTGTTGTGTCCCTTACTTAGGATAATTTCGGGTGCCAAATATTCGGGGGTACCACAGAGTGTAAAAGTTTTGCTGGTGACGACCTTGGCGAAACCGTAGTCCACAACGATGCAGTATCCCTTGCTGTCGATGAGCGCATTCTCGGGCTTGAGATCACGGTAGGCAATGTTTCGCTCGTGCAAGTGTCCGAGACCTTCCAAGACACAGGCAGCATAAAAGACGGCATCCGCATTGGAAACTCCATCGCGAGTATCAGTGTGAAGGACGGAGAACAATTCTCCTCCTTGGATGAGATCCAAAAGCATCATCAAGTGGGCATCGTCTTGGTAGGACGCATACATCTTGAGCAAGAAGGGGTGATCAATGTTTGCGAGGATATTCTTTTCGCGAATGACACCCTCATGCTGTTTGTACTCGATACACTGTTTCTTGTCCATCATTTTGAGTGCGTAAACCTTTCCGTTGTTGGTCTTGTCCACGGCAAGCCAGACCTTACCAAAGGTACCGATACCGAGGATACGAATCTTTTTGAGACTCTTGTACTTGACGGAGATTTTTTGCTCCCTCTGGTTGATGAGGGCACGAGCTTGTCCGAGACGAATGACGGATCCAATGACACCTTCAATGGACTTCTTGGTGAGGAGACGACAAGTGGTGTCTTCAATGGCGGTGATGGTGGCCTGTCCGGGATCACCGGTTTTCAACTGCAAAGTGGCTTCACCAAAGTGTCCTCCATTCTGAAGATTATTGATTTCTCCCTTGTTGGAAACGATAGTGACACGTCCCTTTTGGAGGATGTGAAGCGCCGGCTTGCAGGGCTTTCCTTCCTCCATGATGATTTCTCCCTTCTTGAAACTGGTTTCCTCCATGAGATCCAAGAAGCGGTCAATTTCGTGTGGCTCAATGTACGACTCTCCAAAACTGGGAATGGACAGCTGCACGACAGCAAGTGAACGCAAGACAGCAAAATCAGAAGTGAGAAATCATTCCAAAAACAAAAATAACGTAATATTTTTCCTTTTTGTTTCCTTACCAAAGTACGCTTGGTCATTGCACGATCAATGAGTGCCTGTAGAGGACCAAGAGTGGCTTCAAAAGAGTCACGGCTGAGTGCCAAGCAGACACAATCACTGGTGGCGGAGACATTGGCAGCACGGGGCTCTCCCGTGAGCAAAGCACGCTCTCCAAAGTATGCTCCTGATTCGATGTTAATGTCGTCGAATTTGGTGTCACCGAATCCAATGTCATGAACTTTGGCAGTTCCCTTTTCGAGGATGTAGAACATGTCTCCAATGTCTCCCTTTTTGAAGATGAACTCTCCCTTTTGAAAGTGGATGGTGGTGAGGGCATCGATGATTTTGCTGAGCATTGTGTCTTCTAGTTCTGAGAGGAAAGGGACCTTGACGAGGATGGCGTTGATCTGCTTGTTTTGGTTGGCTTGTTGCTTGGCCAACATGTATCTGAAGGTGTGCTGATCGACCTTCCAGAGCTTACAGTCGGTGTCAGCGACACAAGTGGCAGCACGCGGAGAATCATAGAGCAGCGCGAGTTCTCCAAAGGAAGCGCCTCTTCCACAGTTTCCTACGGAATTTCCATCGACTTGGAAATCGACGCGTCCTTCTTCCATGACATAAAAGTAGTCTCCAATGTCGCCTTGCTTGATGATGATGGTGTCAGAAGGAACATCATGAGGAGCCATGGCGTTGATGAGGAGACTCAATTCGTCAGGAGACAAACTCGAAAAGAGAAAGTTGGAGTCACTCGTCAGAGCGTTGGTGAGGAATTTCACAGCTTCATCGCTCTTGTCGTAAGCTGGAATATGCAAAGATTTGCCATGCACATTCACGGCTTGCGCGCGCACCTTCTGCCGTCCTTTGCCGCGCTTGACGCGACCGCCATCGTCTTCGCTGCTCTTGGAAGAAGACGAACTGGTAGGGTCCTTCTTGGCATCCTTCTTCTCCATGCGACGCCGACGCACTGAAGCCAACGCCACTTCGATATCAGGAACGCGAACTTTGCCCATACTGACCAACTCCTTCAACACCTTGGCCGCCTCCTGCGGTGTCATCACCAGGTCGTCAATTGATTTCTCCGGCATCTTGATAGTAGATAGATAGACTGACTTTTAAATAGGGATGCTTTCGCTGGTCACAACCGAACAGTCACGAGTGCCTCCCACTTCAAAGACTACTGCTTCGTCAAGCTGGCTCGTTGTACTCAGACTGCAACGCGTCTCGCAACAAAATGGCTGATGATTGATAGTACAAGAGACGACGATGAAAGCGCTGCTATGCACCGATCACCCTCTCTGCAAACCAACAACAAAATAAGATAGATGGTGGATGGATGGATGGATCCAATTTGATTCAATCTTTCATTCGTCAACAAGGCTTCGTTCGAGGATTGGTGCCAGCCGCAGCCACAATGCCCCCGCCTGCCGCCTGCGAACCAGGGCAGACACAAGCATAAGATATTGCCGCCTGCCATCCTCCAAATACTCGCTACACAAGGACCGTACAAAAGCCGTTACACTTACAGTGTACTGCAATAAGTCGGTCTGTCCCTGTGTCCTTCAAGGTTCGGCATTGTTGTAAGCAGCCGGAAGACAGCTTTGACCACCCGGGTAGATGTAGTAAAACTACATGTATTTTGTTCTTCAAATAGTCAGATTAATTCAAACCTGTAGCCCTATATTTACCTCAACTAACCTTCTAAAGCAGTCTTGCAGTCATCCTTCTGGAGCTCGCTCATGCAGTCATCCTGCCAACACTAGCTAGGCAGTGTCCGAGCAGAGGACAAGGGCTTCATCTCCACAGATGGCTCATTCATGACATGGATCAGCTCATGGATCCATGGATCCTATCCAACTGGTAGCAGCGAGTGCTGTAGTCCAGTGAGTAGGGACTGGGCCAACTGGTACCTCTACTAGCTGGGAGCTAGTAGTAGTAGAGTAGTAGGTTGTTCAACTAACTCTTCTTGTGCAAGATGAAAGCAAGTTGGATAGCAATAGCTGCCTTGGCTACTACATACAAAGAAAACGTACATATCATAGCTTAAGCTCAGCTAGCTCCGATAAGCACGGCGCTGATTTATATGCCCAACTCTCTCACCCTTCTAGCTAGCCTTATAAAGCCTGGCCTCCCAAAACTCTAAAGAACAGTTCATGTTCTTCACTTCTTCGTTTCGTCATTGTTCTCCACCATGAAGTTGGATACTACGGTACGGTACCGACCACCCTTGCAAAACTCTAGATATACTAGTAGACGGAGAGCCGAATCTGCCCTCTCGATACCTAACCAAAGCTTTGATATAGCTACACATTGCTTCCCTTGACGTCATGTGCCTCAAAGGATAGCGCCATCACGGACTGCATACAACGGTCAACAGTAGTGATCTGCAAAGGAATCAAGTCAACCACAAGTGCAGGTAAAGGAGAGATCCAATTAGAAGCCATGCACGCGAAAATCACAATCCAATCGCCACCGTTTTCAAAACTCTTACCATATCCACCACACGCTTGCGGTCTGTTCGGGTCACTGCATTCTCACTCAGAAAACTCAGCTGCTCTGTCATTCGTTCCAGACGTTCCTGGTGATCCAGGAACAGAGCCAAGGAGATGGGCAGGGAAGAGGAAATGGCATTGTCCACTGGACAATCATTGTCTTCAAAGTCATCCGCCTTGGTTTCTCCTTCTTGAAACTTGTCGCCATCAAGTTTATAGTACAAAAAGCAATAGGTGTATTTCAACATGCGACGGCTCGCAACGAGGCGTTGATTTGACAAAGAAATGAAATCAGCGTCCGTACAGTTCTGCAGCTTGGAAACCGCCGTGAAATCAATGACACGTCCTGCCAAGCATTCACATTGGTTCTCTGCAAAGCATTGGCCTTGACCATGAGCATTGAACCTGTTCATGTAGTGAGCATAGCGGACGAGCTCCTGTCGCTTCTGAAGCACGTCCTTCACAGCCTTCGAATCACATGCAAATTGTGCGATCTGCACCGTCTCGGCGATATAGTCCAAGTCCATTCGTTGTAGTCGACCGATCAAGGCGCGTCGAGCTCGCATGATTTCATCTTGGCGTCGGCCTCTGGCTAAACCCTCCCTGCCATCACCGCCCAACCGTGTCGGCTCTCTTCCACAGTAGTGGTTCCAATGGTTGCCTGTTGTGTTGGTCATGCACAGCCAGCAAAAGTGTGTCCCGCATTTGCATGTCATATGATTGCAGCCCCCATTCTTTTCAATTGGATCCTTGCAACTGGGACACCGTCGAATCTTCTCGTTCGTCTTCTTTTCCATTGCGTTGTTGTCGTCTCCGGGAGGCAAGGCACCCATCCCCACGGCACCAGCGCCTTGGCGAAGCATATTTCGGTTTCCTCCAGCAACCAGTTGCCTTGGTCGTCCATTCTGCTGATTGCGTGGATAACCCCCGAAAACCTCGTCATTTTCCGTACCGGTAGTCTCCTCGGTTCGTTCCCCTTGTTGTTCTTCCGCATTGAGAGCTTGCTCATCGAGACGAATACATCTTCGACCATCATGTGCTTCATCGCCGCACTCAAAACAGTATCGTGTTCGACAGGCATCGCATCGAGCAAACCTTGCATCATATCCAAGTTCATGTAGGAACAAGCCGACTCGTGCACGGACGACGATTTGTCCGCAACCAGGACCAGGGCACCAGCGCATCGTTGTGTGGTGTCCCTGTACAAAGGAGTTCAACGCCATTCCATCATACATGTTGAGAAGTTGCGGCGCAAACAGCTCGATATGGCCTCTGGTAACTTTTTGGCGACATAGGCGATGAGGGCATATGCCTGGAATGGTTAAAATTCCACCGGCGGCTCTAGTTTCTTCAAGCATTGCCGCGATGAATTGTGCCCAGCAATCCCTGCAATATTCATGCCCGCATTCCATGGCTAGACGATCCTGCTCGTCGACTTCATCGTCCATGCATATTTCACACATCCAGCCACTATTGTCGGGAGCGACACTTGATGCGGCAATACCAGTACCAGTACCAGTACCAGTACCAGTACCAGTACTAGCACTAACAGAGCTACTAGCAGTGTGGCTTGTTGTTGTTGGAGAAGCGCTTTTCTTGTCTGAAGACGAGTCTGATATTCCCATCATCATGGCAAGTGGTTTGACAAGCAAGTTAACGAAAGACCTTGCCTTTCCGCAAGCTTGACAAAAATTGGAATGCTTTGCTTTTTCTGCATTCTCTCCAGGTGGGCTCTTGCACATGCAGAACTCGATTTGTTGGTTCATTTGTTGCGGAGATGTTGTAGCCATCATTGCAGAGGCTGAAGACGACGACGAGTTCGGCTCCTCACTTGGCAAAGGGATTGATGCTGCCTCGGCTGTAATGTCTTGCTGCGTACTAGTGTTTTCATCTGCTGGAAGTGTGGCAGCATTGGTGGAAACTGTGGTACCGGTAGGAGTAGGAGTTGTGGCGGCAACTGGAGCTGTTGCCATTTGGTATTCTTGGTTCATGGTTTCTCTGAGGAATTCTTCATGCTCTTGGTGCATTTCTCGAACGGCCTGGTCGAATCCTGGGTAAATTTGAGTGTCGTCGTTGTTATTTTGTGGGTTGTTCTCGCCGTTGTTATTATTCTGTGGGTTGTTTTGTTCTTGTGCAATAATTTCTCCCTGCTCAAATCCCAAGCGATCAATGGTTCGCCGAACCAAGGTTCTACGTAAAACGTCGGTTGGTGGTAGTAAATTCAATCGCTGTTCTTGCTCTGCCCTTTGACGAACGGCATCTTGCCAATCGGTGACATTCCATCCAAAACGTCTCAAGTCCACGGCGACGACTTGGGGAGATGCATTGTAAAAGTGGTCAAGCGTGTTTCCCTCGAATTCTTCTGCCATGGCCCGTAAGCGTTCGACACACTCTTGTACACGACGTTGCATACATGATTCTATACAGGAAGAATCGACCGAGACGATGCCGGCTGCCTTGTCTTGCGCCATTTCGAGCCACTTGGAGACCACTGGACAATCCAATACTGGAGAATGTTCTTCTCTTTGACAGGACTCACAGACTCTTGACTGGGCAGATTGAGGCGTGCTAGTCCAGAAGGAAGTCGGCTTCATAATGGTAGTACCGGTACTGGTAGTACATGTACCGGTACCGGTACCGAGGCTTTCTGGTGGAAGGCCTGTTGTCTTCAAGTTCGCCAAGGGAGCACTAGCAGTACATGTAGCAGCAGCGTGGCTTGGAGACAAAGGATTCTTGGAAGCTTTGCTCAGCTGCGGATCCATCGCAGAAGCACAAATCTTGCGCTTCAGGCCTCCATTAAGCGCAGGAGGCGTATCATCTTCGTTCTCTTCATCTTCATCTTCGTACTCGTACGAATAGTCAGACTCGTAGCGGTAACCATCCGAATCATCATCTTCTTCTTCGCCTTGCTCTTGTTCACTCAAACTATCACCGCCGTGACTCACATTCGCCACCGCGTCCTTCTCGTCAACCGACTTATCATGATCATCCACTGTCGGTGCAGCTACAGACACAGCCGTCGCCTTGGGAGATTCCATCATCATCGTGGACAGCACCGCCTTTCACAAAGATTTGATTTGTGGTAAGATTTGTGTTTGCCTCCTGAGTTTGGTCGTACCACGCTGGAAGAGCCTGCAAGACTGCTTGAACTGCAATAATTTCCAGGCAAGGCCAAGACGGACACCGGGCAACACGCTACCGTAGTATCATACCTCTAGCTAGCTACCACCAGTAGCACTACTAGAGCCGCTTGTTTTTCTGCTTTGTGAAACCTTATTACAATCGCAGCACATACATACATGTACATCTAGCTAGCTAGGAACTACGGTACTAGGCTTGGTGGTAGCTTTCATGTTGGCCTTCTCCGTCGTTTTCATAGGGCTTTTCCAGGCTCGATGGAAACGGCCCTTCCTGTCCTTCCTCCAGGCGAATGCTTTGCCCTCGCTTCAGCTTCTCAAATGCATCACTAATGTTCAGGGCTTCTCCAATCGACAAACCAACAAACTGAACCATTATCTTGGGATCCGCTGCTGTCCTCAACAAAGCATTTCCATCAATCTTGGCTTCGTAGAACTTGTGGGCAATGACTGACAACTCCTCTTTGTCAAACGGCGAAACATCCTCCAAATCTTTACAAGTAGACATCCATATTTTCACCTCTTCCGCAGTCAGGCTGGTGACAGCCTTGGTGGAAAGATCGATTTGTTCGTAGTCAACGGGCTCCTTTGGGGTGTCTCCATTGTCTTTGCCCTTGGAAAATGCGAGGTGAATGTCCCGTAGAAATTTGCCCAAAAAGACTGCTGCACAGAGACTACCGACCAACGGCCAGAGCCACGTATAGCGGTCTTGCTCCCCCGTCGCGGAATCGGTTTGGAAGACCATGACTGGTATGTACAGGGGAGTCGTGAGCAGGCCCAGTAGTCGCAAGTATTGAAAAATGGTTTTTTGGTGGTTGGCAATATAGTCAATCTTCCCAGTGTTCTTGGTGATGTTGATGAAAGTCATGATTGCTACAGCCGTCACATAGATCCCGGTCACAGCATAGGTCAAGTAGATTGTTTCAGAGACAATTGTCTGGTGTCCTGTGTACGGCTTCTGTGACCCGACAACGTTCTGGATGAGCAAGACAGACGTGATCATGGACGACGCCGAACAGTTCTCGGGTGTCGTTACCATCCACTGAAGTTGCGTTGTGAAGGCGGTGAACAGGAACGGCAACAAGATCATCCATCCAAAAGAAGCTTGGTTTCGGTAGACGACACGAAAGCTGCCTGCTTGGAAAGCCCTTTCGCTGATATCTTCGTGGGCCACGCTGTGTCCTGTATCCTGCAGTTCCATCTGTGGGTATCCCTCGTTAAACCACGGGGCAATGTGTACCACTTTCATGTACGGGATCAGTGTCAATTTGCCCTGATCTGGGAGACTTGGGATTGGCTCTTTGAATCCAGTGAACGGGCCATTAATGCAGAAGGTCGAGAGTTCTGGCGCTTGATTTGAAAATATTCCTGCGGGGTACGAGAACACCAAAATGTCTAGCAGATTCACCTGTTGTTGCCAAATCACAAGATAGTATAACTGGGTTGGCATGGTATTCCGCTGGCATACTACCCGTAGCACTAATACCGTAAGCTCCTTCTGTGACGTACCTGGAAGGGAAAGAACTTTCTATTGCGGGGTTGGAACTTGATGTGCAGACGGAAAAATCCAGGAAAGAGGAACGACATCATGTTGGGACAAGTACAGTACTTCACGAGCAGAGTAACTCCCATTGTCATATAGTACAGTACCAGTACATACCTTGAGAGGCAAAGCTTTTCCTTCGACGAACAATAGATTGTCATTTCCATCGCTGATCGGATTCAATTTGATTTTGAAATCTGATATTCCATCGACGTATATCCCTCCACTCAAGGCCCGGTACTCACTCATTGGGAGCGGCTGCATGGAATCATAGGCATCGTCGCTGCAGCGACCATCTGTGAGAAGAACTTGTTTTTCGTCTACGTTGTCTTTGACATAGAGGTATTCGTCTGGTAAGAGTCTGACATGTCCCTCGTCTTCTTCTGGGTCGGGTGAAGCGACGGTGGTTTGATTGCGACTTGTCCACATTGCATTGATGGCACTCCGAACGTCGTGATGGGGACCTCCCACCTGTACTTTGTGGATATATATTCTCAAATCTACCACGAACTCTCCCTTCAAATAGTCAATTTGGCCAAGATCGTTGATGACAACTCCCAAAGAGTACATTCCAACGGTGACATCAGGTCCTTCAATGGTCACCATGAGAGTAGTGGCTGTTTGTACCTCATCGTACTGCTCGACCAGAGCCTCAGACAGCACCAGAGCAAGATCATCCAAATGCATCTTGAGCCTCGTCATGTACCTGAGGTAACCATCCTTGAGGGCTTGTCGTTCACTTGGGTTCAGTGTCGCGGGATTCTGGCCGAACTCGGGGAGATGAGAGAATGTAGCTACAGGAATGCAGTATGTTGCCTGAGCCAGACACCGGTCTACTGGGCGAACCACATAGTTCGTCTTATTCAAGTCGTCAGTAGACGTTTCCTCTTCCTCTAATGTTGCCGACTCTCCAAAGGTAATGTCAAATATTTGAATGCCACCAGCTGATGATGCTTCTGATTGAGATTCTTCTTGGCCTGTCACCACCTCGACTTGCAAAGCCACAAGGACAACCACAATGATGACCAGAAGACTCGGCAATGAAACTCTATTGCAACACATACTAGTACCGTACTATTTATTACTCCTCTCAGATTCTCGGATTGTTGACCTATGGAGCCCACACCATGAGCTCAAGATGCATCGGTTCCGTCGTGGCAGTCTTCTTTTGAAAGAACGAAGTTTGGGAGTTGCGAGCTGTGTCCAAGAAGTCACAAAATGCAGGGACGACAATGTCGCTGATGACGCAAGAAACAGGAAGGATCTAAGGAAAATCAGTCACTCGGTTTGGTGTTCTACTAGTAAGAAGAGTTAATTAATAAGAGTGAGAGTGCCTGGTACACCTTTTATTAATAATACCAAAAAGGGAGGACCATACCGTTCGGTAATGGCAGTATTATTAATAGTCGTTTGAGAATTAGCTGGGTCTGTCCGCTGGGTTGCTCAGGTGCACAGTATGGTATGGAGGAGTGCCGTTGCTGTTGCATGTACTACCTATTAGTAGTACGATGTACGTGCTTCCACTTCTCATCCATTTGTCTTCGTGTCTCCGTCACCATACCCGTACCGTCAGCGCGATGTCACTTGAAAAGACCCCGTGAGAAGTCTCCAAATTTGTACGCATCACCACCAGATCTCCCGCTCTTTTCTTTCCCTTTGGCGACCACTCCCTTCGCAAAATCACCAAAGCGGTAGCCTTTCTTTTGCTGTTCTTGCCGTTGCTGTGGTTGGTGCTGAACAGGCGCCTGTTGATAGGTTGTCGATGGGGGAGCATTGGCCATTCCCGCAGAGCCAAAGTTTGGGTTGACGCCAGGTCGGTGAGGCATCGGCATTGAGGGGCTGACAACGGTTCGTGTGGTTTGAGACTGATGTGATACCGGTAGGCCAAGCAGGTCTACTTCATTGCTCGTGGCCGTTGGTTGCCCTAAAGATGCCGACGACTCGGCCGGAGATGATTGTTCGGTGGTTTGGGAGTCGCCAAGGGCTGCACCGCCGAACTTGCTTCCAATTATGCTTCCAGCAACTAAGCCTAATGGACCAGCGACAGCGGCCCCAATGATCATTCCAGCTCCAGACCCCCCTGCGGCGCCAAGGCGAGATTTGTTCTGGCTGGCATACTTCACCGCACCCTTGGAGGCGCCAACTGTGAAGTCGCCAACTGAGTATGATTCGCTTTCGCCTCTCCTCGTTTGTGCGCCTGACGTTGCCGCCTGCCTTATCGAATGGATAGCTCCACGAGAAAAGTCGCTGGGAGAAGCAGGAAAGACAATAAGTAATATGTATGTGAGGGGCATGCTGCCATCATGATAATGAGCGTGACACAGAATTTCCTGAACGCACCCGAATTTGTATCCTTCACCAGTCTGGGCGCCTCGAGACTCCTTGCCCGCCGTCACGCTCCCCCTGATACCGTCGATGGCGGCCAAACCAACAACAGAGCCTGCAGCAGAGCCGGTTGCTGTAGATGCCGCCAACAACACTCGGCCAGCTGTTTTGGCTGTCATTTCCGAAACATTCTCTCCCAAAAAAGCGGCATTGGTTATCATTGCGGGAACTCGGTCAAGCATCGCCTTCTTGAGGTGTTGCACCAGGTCAGACGACGAGGTATTCGGACCACCTTGAAGCGCCGGTACGTTCACTGAGGTCTGCTGCATACCGACAATCGTTCCTTGGTACTTCAAATGTGCGACAAAATTCTCAACGAGGCAAAGGGGCAAGGCAATGGGTTTCTTCGCGTCTTGACTCTTCTGGTTTCCAAACACACTGGCCCAGTCAACTGATGACAAACCAACGGAGACCTCTGCAGCGCCCGTCGCCAGTCGGAACTGATGGATTGTTGCAAGGTCGCTTGGGAATACTACGCCCGATGCAGTTGTTTTTGCCAATTTCAAAAGCTTGTTCTCGGCTGATGTCAAAGCAAGATGAAAGAATGCACCTTGCGTCGCGTTCTGGGCAAATGGGTCTTGCTCTTGTGGTCTCAAATGGACCGCAAGTTGAGAAAGGACTGTGACCTCACCGTTTTCCGAGAAAGACCTGATGTTGACCCGCTGCAGATTGAGGCGCACTGGAAAGGGAATAGTGCCCGCAGCAGACGATTTAGGTGCCAAGTCTTGTCCCACCTTCTGCTGTTCACCCTCGAAGATGACCACATCAACAGGTGGTGTTTCAATACTCAAGCCATCGTCGTCGAATGAAACCATTGTCTTCTGTTGGACTGGTCTTCCGATTGTACCGAAGGCGGGGAAGTACAAAGCATCAATCGTTGCAATCACACCATGATACCCAGTGACTGTCTTCTTCTCAACGTGAAGGCCGGAAAAAGCTGCTGCGACACCGCCGTCGTCCTGCCATCCTAACCGGGAGCAGGAAAGACCTGTCATCGCGCTGTCGAAAGTAACATGTTCAGCAACAACTCTGGTCTTCATTGATTCAACAGAAACGATGGCTTTCGGGATGCTCCATATGAAGGGAGGACTGCTTGTACTTTCCGATGGGAAACAGTCGTGCCACAGAGCCTGAACCTCCTGTAACACATCGAAAGACTCGAAGGACCCCGTAACTTCATCCGTTTTGATTGCGGTTGAAACCATTTCAAACTTCGGAATTGAAATGCCAAGCTGCCCCGGAGAGCAAGGCCCGATTCTTATCAGAGAACAGGAAGCATTGCTGGGCATTCCAGATGGCTCCAGAACCGCGGAGATGGGGGAGATTGAGGCTTGCAGCCACCGACCATTTGCCGAGTCCACAATGCGAAGGTTTGTTCCCAAGTCCGCATCCACGGACATCAAGCCCTCTGCGGGAACAACCAAGATGTCGACTGGGGACGCACCGACAATAGACGCAGTGCTCTCCTTTGTCGCCTTTAGTGACAACTCTTGTACTCTGACGTGAATGGGGCAGGCCAACAACGCGCCCGTCGTATCATCGTCTGCTTTGCTCGTCGCTGTGTTTGCACCCAGTAGCTTGGGGCAGATTCCACACAGTTTAGCCAAAGTTATGTCGATCAGCCCATCCGTAAAACTGAATGTTCCTCCAGCAGTTGGTTCCTCCAGCTCGAACATGCTTGGAACGACAAAAGAATCGACCAACCCTGTGACAATCGCCGTCGCGGGACTCTCCAACTCTGCTCTCATGTCAGACATAATGAGTGCGATACCCGAAGGACCGCTCAGTGAGGCCCCGCCAAAGAATACTGTTGCCTTATGAAAGCCCGGTGCAACTGTGACGCTTGCATCGGTGGAACGGAGGGAAAACGGGCCGTACGAAGCAGCGTGTCCATCAATAGAAACTGTGATAGTCGAAGCGCGGGCGTCATTGAAACGCAGGCAAACATTCTGGGCGTGGCCTTCCAAATGCATTGGTTCCTTGACAACAGCCTTTGCCTGTGGCAAGACCATCTCTATTTGTTTCCAGAGCGGCGGAATGGAGGATAGCCCGGCCTCATCGCTGGGAGCAGCACATTCCTTTTCACTATCAAGGCCTATTGCTTCTTCCAACAGAGATTGTACTTCTTTGGCCACTGAATCTGACTGCAGCAAGATGGTCAGCTCACCGTTGGCCTGCACCCGTGGCTGTCCGTCTACTATAGAATATGACAAGGGAGGAATGGAAACATCCAATTGCCCACATGATGTACCAAGAATGCGGGCGCCAGTGCATTCAAGCGCTTCCACTTCACACATACTCGACAATGTAACCTTCGAATTGGATGCAACAGATGCCTCCAACCAACGACTCTCTACGCTATTTTGATCGTCGACCTGGACGCGAACGGTGCAACCATTGCCCCACAAGCTTGCAGTCATTGCATTTCCGTTGCCATGTGAAGTAATGGATAGTTGGAGTGGTTGGATACACAAAGAGGCTCGACCCCTGGATAGCTGAACCTTGGCGAATCGTGCCTGCACCGAGACAGGGAGCTGCATTGAAGAGGGTGGTGCTGGAGCCCAAGTGTCTCCCTTGCTTGGTACAGTAGGGGACAAAGCCAGATGTAGGAGCGATGGAACATCTAGTTGGACCTTGGACTGTGCCGAGTTATATTTCAGACGAACATTTTCGAGTGGCACAACCATGCGATCCACCAGCCCAGGCACATGCACCCTGTTCAACCACTGCATTGTCACGAGATGAGCGTGGCCAGGGCTGAGCCCTAATTGGACAGCCACATGTTGCGCAGACAAAACCTCCACCTCAGGACCTTCCACCTCAAGGACGTGACATACAAGAGCTTCACTGCTGATTGTCGTGCCATGGGGCGGGAACCGAACAGAAACGCCTACAAACTGCACTTTCGCACACTCTTCTTGCAGTGTCAATTTCACTTTTGCAATAGTGACTGGTGGTAGTGGCGGAATGGAGGATAGCCCAGTATCATCGCTGGCAACGACACATTCCTTTTCAGTACCAAGGCATACAGCTTCTTCCAAAAGAGATTGCACTTTTTTGGCCACCGAACCTGACTGAAGCAAGACAGTCAACTCACCGTTGGCCTGCACCCGTGGCTGTCCCTCTACTATAGAATATGACAAGGGAGGAATGGAAACATCCAATTGCCCACATGATGTACCAAGAATGTGGGCGCCAGTGCATTCAAGTGCTTCCACTTCACACATACTCGACAATGCAACCTTCGAATTGGATGCAACAGATGCCTCCAACCAACGATTCTCCGCGCTATTTTGGTCGTCCACCTGGACGCGAACGGTGCAACCATTGCCCCACAAGCTTGCAGTCATTGCATTTCCGTTGCCATGTGAAGTAATGGATAGTTGGAGTGGTTGGATACACATAGACACTCGACCCCTGGATAGCTGAACCTTGGCGAATCGTGCCTGCACCGAGACAGGGAGCTGCATTGAAGAGGGTGGTGCCGGAGCCTCAGTGTCTCCCTTGCTTAGTACAGTAGGGGACAAAGCCAGATGTAGGAGCGATGGAACATCTAGTTGGACCATGGACTGTGCCGAGTTATATTTCAGACGAACCTTTTCGAGTGGCACAACCATGCGATCCACCAGCCCAGGCACATGCACCCTGTTCAACCGCTGCATTGTCACGAGATGAGCCTGGCTAGGGCTGAGCCCTAATTGGACAGCCACATTTTGCACAGACAAAACCTCCACCTCAGGACATTCTCCAGCAGTTCGATCAAGGATGTGACATACAAGAGATTCACTGCTGATTGTCGTTCCATTGGATAGGAACCGGACAGAAACACCACCAAACTGTGCTTTTGCGCCCTCTGCTTCCAGTGTCAGTTTCACTTTTGCAATAGCGATTGGTGGTAGGCTGTCCGCGACGGTTGCCTCTCCAATGCTGGCTTTGCTAGCGGTTGAGGATTTGGCTCCGTCCTCCGGTTGGAGACCGGGAAACTTTAGCAGATCTGATCCCAAAGCTTGCAATTCTGACAAGACAGTTTGGGATTCTATCGTTGCATCGATGCATTCTTGTATTCTTATGGTCTCTAGATCAGAAGTAGGAGTAAGAGAATGCGCAAATGCAAGCCGAGGAAGTCGGATAATGGAAGACTTTTTCGTTCCGAACGAAGTCGGACCAAATTGTGCTCCTCCCATTTCAAATTGAACCTTCTCCAATGCTCCTTTTTGGTTCATGGTAATTGTCAAGGCAGGCGACTCCAGAGATGCCTGAGCCCACCCGCGGTCGCTTCTGATGCGGACACCAAGCGATGCTCGTGTCCCCGATTCAAATCGCCATGTCGTGTTTGTCTCGTCTCCTGTGGTGGCCAGGACGGTCTTGACTGCCGTCTCCTCATATTCGTATATTGTCGATTCGACTTGTTCCATGATATCCTGTGGCACAGATGCCTTGAGTTGTTGACATTCTCGGACAAGCTGTTTCACGACCGTATCATTCCATTCCACAAAAGCCGATGACTGATGTAGAGAGACGACACGTTGTACAAAATCTAATTTCCATTTGGTGTTTTCCTGGTGGGCTCCATTGCTGTCGTCTTTTGTTTTTGTATCGGCAAAGTTGAGAAAGGGCTGATCACCAATCCATACACCTTCGCTTCCTACTAGTTGCGACGTTGATCCATCCATGTGATAGAGCAATGTGCATTGCGGTATACGAACCGCCGTACCCTCCGGCAAGATAAGTGCAACAGAGGGCAACGGCAGGGTAATGGTGGTTGGCGTAATGGTGGTCGATGCTCCTTCGTCTTCTTCTTCTTCTTGGTTTGTGGGTGTTACCGTCGCTGCGGTATCATAGGCGGCCAGGGGCTTGAGTAAACGACAGAGTGTTTTCAATTGCACGCCACCGGCATGTAGTACCAATGCATCCGGCGACTCTCCGACAACTTGCAATCCATTCCTCCAACCATCCAAGAACCTTCTTCCGGTAATTCTCTTGACAGAGGCAGCATATCCAATGGGTTTCAATAGTGGCAGCTCTTGCTCCTGTAGCAGGACGTCAATTTTGATGGCCTCTAGAGATATCCGTTGGGACAAGGGTGGCGTGGGTGTGTCTGCATCTGTATCTGTATCTGTAGTATCAGACGTGTCGTGTTCTTGATGCTGTTGCTGCTGTTGTCTCCCAAAGGACAACAACTGAAGAGATTTGGCTTGCACTCGAATGTCTCCAATAAGTGAATTGTCGGAGTGACAGCCATGATCTTGAATGAGTAAGGTAAAGTCAGCGATATCCAAGGTCAAATGGTCCACGATTTGCTGTATTTGTCGTTGAATGTAGCTGCTCTTTTGCTGCTGAGTTTGAGCGGTTGTGGGGGGGTGTGAGTGACAGTCTGTGGTCGTTGCAGTCGTAGTCGTTGTTGCTGCCTCTGCTTGTTCTTGTGGTGAGAGCTCTTTGCCAATGACAATCCGAAAGTTGGCTCCTCGGATCGTCAGCCGTGTATCTCTGACAAACGTAGCAGTACTAGTACTAGTAGTAGTAGTACTCTTCTTGTCCGAGGAACCTCCCCAAATCCAAGAGAATTCAATCTCATCGACCTCTCCCATCAGCCAAGCCGTCTGGGAGATTTGTCGAGGTCTCACTCGAGCATGCTTCAAGACGATCTTGGTGTCCGTCAACAAATTGGACTCAATGTCCTCTTGCGCATCCAGAATAAACACATCGTTGAGCGTTGCCGCCACATGCTTGGCAAGCCATGCTTTCGGAGACAACGATGTCTTGACTTTGGAAATCCAACGGGAAAACATGCTGTACTTCTATTTTTACTCTTAGATCTACTTACTCGCTTGTGTCTAGTCTGGTGCTTTTCCAGAGAATGATATCTAATTCTCTAGCTAGAGCTACATACATGTAGCAAGCCAGTTTTGTATTTTGTGAGGGTCTGACAGAGGGATCTTCCAATCAACCAGCTTACCCATGAATGATTGAAACATTGGCTCCGTTGATGGTGTGTTGGATCTGTTCCATGTCGCAAGACTCTCGACTCGACTCGACTCGACTCTCTTCGTTTCGTCTTCTTTTTATTCCAGGATCTTTGGGACGACCCAACTCGACTTGACCCTTTGGTAGCTAGAGTAATAATAGGGTTCTAGCTACCGGTATTGGTGTGTCTTACCAGTAATCTTCAACTATCTCGAATGTTTTACCGCATCTACCTGAATTCCAGTGCCCGCTTCCTGGGTTGAGAAGGCTGTTTGGATCTTCTCTTGGTGCGACAATGTAGACTAGTCGTGGATACGATTTTCCGTACCGTACAGTTGACGGAGGTAATAAGTACAGTTCCCGTAGTGGTTTGTCTTCAAGCACCACCGGCTGGTCAGCTACATAGTCTCCTCCACTATCTGGCCCCTTTCACAAGCTAGCAACGCTTCCGTGGGGTTGCCTTTCTCTCAAGTAGAGCAAATTCGACAACAGTCTTGTTTTAAAATTAAAATGTATATATTCTATCTGCTTCACAGCCGAGATCAACACCGTTTGGCCGAGATCAACGGCGGCAGATCGATAGCTAATAATGATATGTACCCGCACGCAAAGAGATCACTTCGTCCGAAGTTGTGCCGCGGTGGGAATGTAGTTTGTTTGTCTGTCTTTCTACAGCCACAAAAGTTCACGTAGATTGGTTGGTTGGTTCACACACACACACAGTGAGCAAAGTGCCCATGCTGTGGAAATAGCACTAATGTGAGTTGTGGGTCCTCCTCTTTCGAACTGGCAACGAGTTTTAGTTGCATTTAGTCCTCCACCAGTTCGCACCGTTGCAACAGGAAGAGCAACTCCAAGAGAAACAAGCGGTGCCGCCTCCCCAGCAAGGCTCGTTACCACAAGCATTCGCAACTTTGCCCTCCCACCATTCCCAGGAATTGCAGCAGCTGTGGCAAGATGTACCCGCAAGACAAACCGTGCCATCGCCCCAGCAGCCTTGTTTTCCGCACTGCAAGTTGAGGGAAAATAAATGAGTCAGGTTTGATTAATCCTTAAGAGATGGAGGATCGAACGGAAAATCCCACTGCCACAAGCAAACATCAGTAACTCACCTTTCCAAACATATGACCACCGCAGCATTTGTGACAGCTGATGCCGTTGACGCATGTGGTGCCGTCACCCCAACAGGGCTCTTTGCCACAAGCACGGCCGGGCAAACTCGTCGTCTTCAACGCCATCCAATCCGAGTCACCATTCTGGCATTGGTGGCAGCTGATTCCATGAACACAAGGGGTTCCATCTGGCCACTTCGGCTCCGCACCGCAAGCATGGCCGGGCAAACTCGTCGTCTTCAAAGCCATCCACCATGTGTGAGCATGCTTGCACATGTGGCAGCTGATCGTTCCAAAACATTGCTTGAGGTCAGAGAGCTCAGGGTACAATTATGATTGATAGACACAACTTGTCATCGTTTGCTTACCTGATTCCATCGACACAAGGTGTTCCGTCGTCCCATTTTGGCTCGACGCCACAATGGTCCCATGCAGGTCCGAACCAAAAGTTCGAGCCGCTGCAACAGTTGGGGCACGTAGCTCCGACAGTCTGTCCGGCAAGACACTTTGTTCCGTCCGACCAGCAGCCTTTCTTTCCACACTTCGTGGACATGTGTCCGTTACAACACTTATGGCACGAAATTGCCAAAACACAGGTGGTGTCATCCCCCCAGCACGGCTCGTCTCCACAGGCTACACCAGGCAAACCACCCAGCTTTGGAACACTCAACCAACTTGAATATCCTACCAAGGCAACGCAGCAAGGAGCAGGGGGTGAGTGTCTCCGTCGTAGGGATCAGGTGCTGAATACTCCCATCTTCACTTTTGTGCTTACCATGTTCGCACTGTCCGCAGCTGATGCCGGCAACACAAGGCGTTCCATCTGGCCACTTCGGCTCCACGCCACAACCCTTGCCTGGAATTTTCTTGTCGGTTCCGAGCCACCATGTTTCATCATTACAGCAATTGCAGCAGGTACCAAGCTTCTTCTGGTCGAAGGCATTGACACACAATGTGCCGTCTTTCCAGCACTCTTTACCAGTGCACAAGGCAAGGAGTTCATAACCGACCGACGCGATTTTAGTCCATTCCTCCTCTGGATTCCATTCGCCCTCCAAAATCTTTTCGAAAGTCCCAACCATGTTTTCTGTGCTGAAAATATCCTGCAGCTTCTCGCCAGCTTTCTCGAAGGACAGAGCAAATGCTTCGCCAAGCGTGTTCAAGTGCCTGTCGGCCTCATGCAAGACCCACATGACGCCGTCTTTGACCTCCTTCATAATGGCAACAAACCACTCAGAGACATTGTCAAGGCCCATCTTACAACCAAATGTTTTGTAGTTAGAGGAACACTGCAAGGAAAAGGTTGTAATAGGAAGGCCAACAATTATCGGGACATTAAGGATGAATCCGGCGTTTCCCTCGTTCAGCGTGACCCCCCAGCCGTGGTGATGTTGGGTGCCGATGGCCTTGACATTCAAATGTTTCAAGATGCCGTCAATATCCATCTTCCATCCTTTCTTCTTGAGTACAAGATTCTGTTGGTGATTATCCCAATCGAGGAAAGAGAGAGTCTCTGAGTCGAGTCTGCTGGCGACAGACGCAAAAGATCCTCAAGAACGGAACTTACCACCATCCCTTCAAAATGCCGAAGAACCTTTAAAGTTTCTCTCCTGATAACCTGGGCGTTCCCTGAATTCCCCATGAAAATAGAAATTCCAGGGTAAATCTTCTTGACGGATTTATCCGCTAGGACTGCGTGCCTTTCTGCTGTGGTGATATGAACCGTGGCCCTACCCACCTCAATATCAAAATTTGGAAGTGCTTTCCCAATCACCGGAACATTCTTGAAGCTCATAATAAAGTTAAGTCTCCCATCAATCACAATCTCGAGCCCAAACTCGTTCAAGAACTCAGCAAGGTCGACCTCGCCTGCTGCGTTGAAAGACATCATCTTTTTGGCGACAGCTTTTTCATCCGCAGGTCGGCCGTCTTCCAATGACAAGCTGAGTCCTCTCGTGGCAGTTGCCTTGAGTGTGAACCAGTCCTTGAACTGCTCACGAATTTTTTCAGATTTGATAGAGAAAGCAAGTTCGTCATAAATAGTGGGACGGAAAATGTAATCGAAAAATTCCACGCCATTGTACAGAGGAATCTTCATTTCGAAAGCATTCGTGGTGGACAATCCAAACGAAACATGGTTCAAGCCTAATTGCACAGCAGCGGCAATTATTGTCGCAATACCATATGTTTCCACTCCACCCTGGGCGACAAGTCAATGGCATTCAAGGATTCAGAGGCTGTGTTGATATGAGCGGACTCTGAATGAAAGTTGTCACTGCGTACCTGTGCAATTATACAGCTTACGAGTCCCGTGTCCATGGCGAAGGCAACCGAGGGCAAAACTAAAATCGTCAAACCGATGTGTTAGTAAACAAAAACGAGTTGCGAACAAACACGAGTTGCACCCATTCAACCTATTCAAAGACTGCTTACCGTCGCAGAAAGAAGCCGCCAAACAAAAGGAAAATGTGATACTGGTTCCCAGGCCTTCACAAACTTGGGCGGCAATTGCAGGTGGAAGAGTAAGGTGGCCAGCGATTGCAGACCATTCGGCCTTTTTGCTGGTCGCTATAGGAAGTTTGCCGCACATCGGCACCATGTGGTCCGTCTTTTTGGGCCATCTCATGGTCGCTCCGGGGAAGTCTCCAACACACATCTTGGCTTGGAAACCACCAATTTGCTCCGCGAGAAACATAGCCACCCTTTCAATTTGCTCGAAAACAACCTTTACAATGTCGTCTAATTGTTCGTTTGCCCCCGTCTGTTTGAGAAGCTCTGCCACAATTGCATGGATGAGGCGAAGAGGCGAAGCCACCGCATCGACGCACTCGGGAATTCCTGCTTCCTCAAACTCTTTCTCGAGCGCATCTGGTACGAGTCCGATTTGCTTACGACCTCCATTACACGTCGTTAAGGGAAGCTGGAGAGATGCCGGTCTAGGGGCTGGTTTAGGGCGATCTGGCAGTGTGACTGCTAGAAGTCCAGGTCCTGGTCCCTCAGCCTTTTCAACGCAAGACTTGCCCTTTCCACAAGCAGGCACATTACAGTATTCCCATCTGGGTAGACAATGGAAGAAAAGTTCAGTTTTGGAACCTCGTGACCAAGACAAAGCACGTGCATTGGCCTCACCTCTTGTCTTTCTTCGTTGTGTAGCACCAGGACTTGTCAGCTCCATCTGGGTTGCGACCTGGTGATAAGGGGAGAAACTGAACTGTAAGAGAAGCTGTGCAAAACGAGAATGGATGTCATCTTTATCTTCACCAAGACTCACAGTAGTTTTTGGTCAAGCCTGATTGGGGGAATTTTTCTGGTGTCTTGTCATGTTTCTGGGGTTCTTGGGCGGCCCAATCTTGGCAAGGAATACCTGATTCAGTGACACTGATTGTGCCTCTATAATCAGCCTGCTTCTTCTCTGCCACCCCACATTTGTCTGAGAGATCGCCACAAGTGGGTACAGCACAGAACTCCCACCTAGCATGAGAAAAAAAAGCGTCAGTTTTGGAATCTACTGCCGAGATTCATTCCACCATCAAGGAACAAGAGTGCATTTGCCTCACCTCTTGTCTTTGTTAGTTGTGTAACACCATGCCTTTTCAGCTCCATCCGGGTTGCGACCTTTTGAAGAGGGAAATCAAGCTATAAGACGCGGCACCCAGAACAAGGCATCAAGAAGTCCCTAGGAACTCACAGTAGTTTTTGGTCAAGCCTGATTGGGGGAATTTTTCTGGGGTTTTATCATGTTTCTGGGGTTCTTGAGCAGCCCAGTCTTGGCAAGGAAGCTTTGATACAGTGATGCTGATTGTGCCTCTGTAATCAGCCTGCTTCTTATCTGCCGAACCACAAGTGTTTGGGGTATCCACATAACACAACTCCGCTGCTGCCTCAAGGTGCCTAATGATGGTAGAATTGGAGTACGCTTTTCCGGTCCTCACGTGCTGGTTGAGATTCGCCGATGCATCCTGTTGTCGGACAAGGTTCAACACATGGGTGACAAGGTTCACGACATGGGTGAGAAGAAGGTACAAGGATTGATTCGATTCGGACGAAGCCGATGGGACGTACCGCCCAAGCACCGCTATCAGTTTCGATTTCAACACCTTCCTCGACGTCCAACGAGGCAAAGCTCTGCCACACCATGTTAATCTCCAAGCCTTCGGTGCCCGCACCAAGATCTTCCTTGCCGGCTCTCAAACCCTGTCAATGAAAGAAACAAAGAAGAAGGTTGAATCCGGATGAACGAACAAACACTGTGATGGGCCAGGCCAGAACTGAACATCCCATCGAATGAAACGAAGATGGACCAATGGCCGAACGGGTCTTTCAGGACGTACCGTTGCATCGCTGCAGCGCACCGACAAGCTCAGTGTCGCGATGAACGAGACAAAAAGCTTCATGGTCAATTTTTCTTCTTCTATCCTTTCTTGGTGGCTTCTGTTGTCAGATTTCCAAAAAAGTGAGCTCTGTAACTGTGCCTCTCAGCCCCTCCGAAGATCTTCCGCTTTGGCACCAAGATATTTGATGACCAAGCTACATGGATGCTTGGACAAGACTACCCCCCGAAGATCCTCCAGCCAGGAACAAGATACTCGAATGACCAAGGCTGCCTGAATGGAGAGATGATGCCTTCAACCTCCGAAGATCCGCCTTTTGCTCCGAAGATCCTGCATGCTGACCAATCGGAAGATGCTAGCTAGTGCCTCCTTGCCCTCGCTCTAGCAAGATCTTCTTGCCCCCGACCAAAGCAATAAAGGTGCTCGACAATTGGGCCCAACCCTCCGAAAACCCACGAGCAACATTCTGTCCTTTGAAACTCGCGCCTGATCATCCGGCACAAGATTTGAGCGCATAGGGTAGATCTAATTGGATGGGAGTGACAATCGAGAACGGTACCATTCGACGGTACCGGTACCGGTACCGGTACCGTACCAACAAGATCTGACAAGATACGCAAGACTGAGCCGTCCCCTTCCAAGAAGCCCACGCTGCAAGAAGGAACTCTTCGGGCGTCCCTGAAGTACCGGTACTACATTAATAGTAGTATTCACAGCACAGGCTTTCCCAACAACCATACTCGTACCGGTACTGTACCGGTAGTACTAAAAGTACTGATATCAATGTGTTGTGTGTGGACGCATCACTTTCCCTCGGCCCTCCCCTAGAGTAGTATTCACAGCAACGACCTCCTTGGGCTATCCGAAAAGGTGCCCCCACAGATGTCCTACTGCGTGTGCAAGGGCCCTTCAAATCTTCAAATACCCTTCTCACAAAATAATGTTACACTGATCCATTCGATTCGCGAACTTTGATAGGGAAAAGCATCGCCAACAGGACCTGGTGAGGCCCAAGTGACAAGGACACGAGCGAGGGACTTGTGTGTGTTTTTGCGAGCAGGGAGTCCTGTAAAAACCGGAATAAAAAACCGGGATAAAAAGTCGAGCCCAAAATAAACCTGAATAAAAGACGACCATGGCGTCTTCAAAAGAGACGAGTCGAGCCGAGTGACAGTCAAACGGAAGAAACTCGTGGGACAGATGCTGGATGCTGGTATTATGGACTGAATTTTCAAGAGACTCGGCGGCTAAACTGAACGAATCGAATCGAATCGAATCATTGAATCGAATCGAACCCATTCCCATGCTTGGAATCGAATCAGTCTGCACTTTTACATCGTAGCTATTAATACTAGCTAGCTAGCCTAGCTAGTACATGCAGTGGAGGAAAGGTCGGCTCATCGATCGAGGAGTGAGTCCCCGAAAGCACGCCGCTCTCAGGCTCATCTTTTGAAAGCAAGAAGAAGAGGAACTTGATGATGAAGAGCACCGTGTCCGTCATGGTGGATCTGGTCGCTGAACTCCAAAGATCGGCTGCGTATTTTAATATCGCTGCGCGCTGTTTGCTCAGTCGTGGATGTTTCTCTTATTACATTATCGCTTGATACCGTAAAGATTTAAAGACCTTATTCGTGAGGTCACCTCACGATTTAAACATAGAAGGGGGTCTGGGGGTGGCTCGTGCAATTTACTTTGGCTCTTTTGAATAGGGGCAAAAAGTACAAAAGCTGATTCTGCAATTAAGAGGCCTTCTTGAAGTGCTTTTGGTGTGTTAAAGCATGCACTAGTAAATTAGTAAGGATTGGTTCATAGGAAATCCTTTCACATACTTTAAACCATCACTTCTGGTTATGGTTTGAAGTGTACCAAGAGGGCTAGATGATTTAACGCCGGATACATAAAAAGCTAGTAAGACATTTTACAAAACTTCAATGAACTCCTAGGAATGCCTTACAGAGGATTACGGTGGAATCTACGATTATTTGGCAAGCTGGTTGTGCATGTACAGTTGTAGAGGATTTGACCAAGTGTAGCAATTTGGTGTAGAACATACGGCTGGGACAACCGCTTCAGGCTGGGACAACCGCTTCAGGCCGGGACAACCGCTTCAGGCTGGGACACTGCTCCAGCTCCAGGCTGGGATAACCACTTCAGGCTGGGACAACAGCTCCAGCTTCAGGCTGGGACAACAGCTCCAGCTCCAGGCTGGGATAATCAATTCAGGCTGGGACAACAGCTACAGCTTCAGGCTGGGACAACAGCTACAGCTCCAGGCTGGGATAACCACTTCAGGCTGGGACAAACAGCTTCAGGCTGGGACAACCGCTTCAGGCGGGACAACAGCTACAGCTTCAGGCTGGGACAACAGCTACAAGGCTGGGACAACAGCTATACTACAGGCTGGGAAACAGCTCAGGCTGGGACAACAGCTTAGGCTGGGACAACAGCTCCAGGCTGGGACAACAGCTACAACAGCTGGGGGGTGGGGGGGGGGGAGGGGGAGGGAATACAACAAGCTGGGATCACAGCTACAGCTACGGGCTGGGACAACAGCTCCCAGCTGCCACCCTACTACCGGTACCATACCAGAGAGGTGCTGGCCCTCATTTTTGCTGAGTTGGATTTCCTATTGCTGTTGTTGTAGAGAGGTATAATTTCCAGTGCATTCTCGAATCAAGCAGTGGGCATTGTGATGAGTAACTTGCTTCCAGCCGATTCTTGACCACAGGATTAATTCTATCAGGCAGTTGCTGTATCTCTTTGCGTATGAAGCCGTTTGGTGGAAGCACCATTGGTACGATTCCCAGCCCTTTTATCATGATCACGGAGCATGACAGGTGGTACTTCGTTCCTTGGTGCTTTTTCATGCTGAGAATTTTGACGGTGGCAACGCTTTGGGAGATGGTGTTGATGCTGCTCGGTGAACGTTCTTGTGGTTCTTGGATGCCATTATTGGTCTCTTCTTGTACTGAATTCACTGAGAATGGTATTGGTTCATGTGGTAGTCCTCTTGTAGCTCCACTGTTGACTGACTACTCCTGTTGCACATTCTTCTGATACAGGGTACCATACAACCACTTCCAACTTTGTTTTCACCGATCTTGACACAGCTTCCATCACCAGTCCTCGGTTACTCATCCTGTACCAGTAGCCTTCTTCGATCCCTGCTATGCTTCAAGAGAGAGTAATAGTACACTACTTGCAGTTCTTGGTAGCTAGGACTACTGTAGTAGTAGTAACACCACTTCGAAGCTTTGTTTGTTTTAATGGACCGCCAATGACAGCCTCATCAGTAAAGCATCGTGTGAAGCACTGACTGGGCTCTGGGAGCTGCTTTGAGTAAAGCACTCACTCGTGATCTTTTCATGGCCAACGGTGCGTCAAAAGATCTCTCTAGCTAGAGGTTGGCCTCAGACCGAACCTTCCTGCCCTAATTTCTTCCACTTGAAAAGAAACCCGGAAAAGGCCATCAAAAATGGTTCGATCAACGTCATCTTTTCTTTCTTCAACCTCGGCACTTCAACTTGTGTTTGATCGGCAGGGGTTGATGATGGATGAGTGTGCCTTGTGCCTTGGCAAATCAGGATGGAATTGTATACTATTTCCTTTTTATTCAGCACTGTACCTTTCAAGTAGTTTGTTGACGATGAAGATCCAGTGTCTGCAATTAGCGCTGCTGTCGTTGAGCACGGCCACTTCTTTGGCATTTGTGAATCAGCCAACTTCGTTTGCTGCTTCAGTCAAGTCCGTCAGTGACAATAAGAGCAAGAATGTGTTGTTGTCCATGTCAAGCACGAGCGAAATGGAAGACGCTGCGACGTTCGAAGAATTGAGTCTCCCGGCTCGTGCGGGACGTCCCCTGAAGGTGGCCATTGCGGGAGGAGGCGTGGGCGGATTGACGGCCGCTCTTTGCATGCTCAAAAAGGGATTCGACGTCACGGTCTACGAAAAAACCGCCGCCTTTGCCAGATTCGGGGGTCCCATCCAATTCGCCTCCAATGCACTCTCCGTGCTCAAAGAAATTGACGATGAACTCTTCGATAGAGTCATGGAAAAGTTCACTTTTACAGGAACTAGAGTGTGTGGAATCAAAGATGGTCGGTACCAGTACAGCAGACACCACTTTTAAAAATTGGGCGTCGCGACAATTTCTAACTGTCTTTTCCCTTTTTCTTCCCCTTTCATTTTCAACATTCATAGGACTGAGATCCGATGGTTCTTTCCGAATGACCGATGATGCCTTGGATTATGTCTTCAATCCTGATGCTCCGGCTGATTGGTTTGTCAAATTCCCACTCAAGGTAAGCACAAGAGAAACAGGAAAACAATCTATCTAAAAGATTTTCCTCTTGTCCTGTTGTCCTGTTGTGCTAACTCTTTGCAATCCGCAAATTTTGATACATACGGTGTAGGAATGCGCCGATCTCTATGGGCTGCCATACACGGGAGTCATTGATCGACCTGATTTGCAAGAAATCCTCATTGATGAATGCACCAAAATCAATCCAAACTTTATCAAGAATGGGAATCCGGTCGAGAGCTACACGGATCACGGAAAGGGAAATGGTGTCACGGTCAATCTCGCCGATGGATCTACCGCCGATGCCGATGTCCTCGTAGGAAGTGACGGAATCTGGTCCGCCATTCGATGCCAAATGTACGGAGAAGGAGACATCAAAAAGACTAGCGCCAACAAATTGAAACGACAAGGTTGCGATTATTCAGGATACACCGTATTTGCAGGAGAGACCGTCATCAAAACAGAAGACTACTACGAAACAGGATACAAGGTATACATTGGACCCAAGAGATACTTTGTCACCAGTGATGTCGGTCAGGGACGTGTCCAATGGTACGCATTTTTCGCCTTGCCACCTGGTTCCAAAAAGGCACCCAGTGGTTGGGGAGGATCCACACGAGACGAACAAGCAGATCCCGGAGAGAACCTCGTCGATTACATCAAGTCATTGCACGAAGGATGGTCTGACGAAGTCTTTACCATTCTTGATGCCACTCCACCAGAGAGTGTGGAACAACGGGATCTCTACGACCGTGCACCAGAGTTCTTGAGAAGTTGGGCCGACGGGAACGTTGTGTTGATGGGAGATGCCGTTCGTGAGTAGCTAGCTTGTCGGTGGAACTTTGTATGGCTGTCTGATGGTGTCGGATCTCTCAATGGTGTGTCTTTCTTGTCCTCCCATTCTCTTTTTACGATCAGACGCCATGATGCCCAATCTTGGTCAGGGTGGATGTCAGGCCATTGAGGACGCCTACGTGCTTTCCGAAAAGCTCGCTGCAACCAAGAGTACCAAGGATATCCAAGGCAATCTGCAAAAGTTCTACAGAGAGCGAATCCTCCGTGTCAGTATTGTCCAGTTCCTGAGTCGTTTGGCCAGCGATCTCATCATCAATGCTTTTGATACTCCTTGGAGTCCACACGATAACCTTGGACAGACATGGAAGAGTTACTTAACGTTCTTCTGGAAGGTAAGAGCCCATGCAAACGTTGTGGTAGTAGTGTACTAAACTTTGGTCATATATATTGCACCCCGCTCAACCAAAATCTCCTCCAAACACTGCTCATAGCCCGTCCTCCAATACATGATTTTCCCACTGCAATTTGCCTACTTGTACTCCTATTACCCGTCAGGAAGCATCCGGGAAATTGCTGCCGAGCTCAACGAGAAGTGGAAGACCAAGCACATGGAAGAGGCAGAAGACGCCTTTGCTCTGGTACGAGAAGAAGGAGTTCAAATCTCTGGTCCATCGTTTTTCCAAAAGGCGGAGACCCCCGAAACTGTTTTGGCTGCCAAGAAATAGAAAAAGCGGCGGCAGGAAGGTGCCATGCAACGTGGAAACAAGAAGATGCTAGGGGCTAGAAACATTGAGTTCATTGTATAGCTAGCAGTTCAATTTATTTCAAACTAATGAATAACTGAATGACCATATTCATTGAGTGAAGCAATGAAGTGATGCCGGTATTACAATAGGGAGCTTCCCACTGCTTTCTTGGAGGATTGTCAGGGTGGGTGGTGCCACCACCAGCTCAATACTCTTGTGATGCCGCCACCCCCAGTTCATAATGTCGCTGCAACCATTCCACCACGATGACGGATCGGGCCGTTTTAAAGGCAAGTTCAGTGGAGCTAGCACCAGGGACGCAATGTCTCATGAGGATGATGGTCCAAAGCGTGATGCCATCCCCCCCCGAACACTAATGAGATGGAGTTCGTTGTTTACTGGCTGTGGAAAACAATTTGCCTTCCATCGGTTGCACCAACAGATGGGCTCTACACTTTCTATCCCGAGGTTTTCGGATACCAGTGGTAGGTTTGTCTAATGACATACCGTACATGGCACTATAGCTATAATAGATGTTTTGCGTTTCAAGTTGCGTTTTATCCAAAACCACCGCCACCACCTCGGCCTCTTTTCTTGTTCTTTTTGGCAGCCCTTCTTGAGGCACGATTGCCACTCATGGCCGCCATGTCTTGCATATCCGGCGGGGCACCTCCTCCTCCTCCCGCCATGGCCGCCTCCATGGCTTCCGGACCTCCCATTTGTTTTTGCATTCGACTCATCATGGTTCTCATTCGTTGGAATTCACTCATGAACTGCAATCCGTCCTCAAAATCATTGCCAGAGCCTTTGGTGATTCGCGTGATGCGTGATCGTGCCGTGGGATGATTGATCAACAGCTCCGGTTCGGCTCGTTCCGTTTTTGTCATGCTGTTGATCATGGCTTCGTTCTTTTTGAGTCTGGCTTCAACTTCTCTCATTTTGTTCATGTTGAGTTGTCCGGCCATGCCGGGCATCATTTTGGCGACTCCGGCAAGGTTTCCCATTTTGGAAACGAGTTTGGATTGTTTGACAAAGTCATCGAAATCGAATCGCGCCTCTAGCATTTTCTTTTGCATTTCGGCGGCTTCTTTATCGGAGACTTCGGCGGCTGCCTTTTCGACGAGACTTACGACATCTCCCATGCCCAGGATGCGACTAGCCATTCGGTCGGGATAGAAGGGTTCCAAATCTGCCGTTTTTTCTCCGGTTCCAACAAATTTGATGGGTTTTCCACTGACACCTCTCACACTGACGGCGGCTCCTCCACGAGAATCACCATCCATTTTGGTGAGAATGGCTCCTGTAATGCCGACGGCCGAGTCAAATGCTGCCGTCAAGGACGCTGCTTCTTGTCCCGTCATGGCATCCACCACGAGTAGTGTTTCATCCGGTTTGACAGTTTCTTTGATTCTTTTGAGTTCCGTCATGAGATCTTTGTCAATGATTTGCCGACCAGCCGTATCGACAAGCACTGTATCGTATCCTTCATTGGCAGCCTTTTGTAGCGCTTCTCTGGCAATATCGACGGGGTTGGCATCGGTTCCTTTGGAGAATACATCTACTTGTATGGATTCTCCAAGAATCTCCAACTGTTTGATGGCAGCTGGACGGTAGACATCTGCGGCGACGAGCAATACCTTTCTCTGTCGTTTTGGCAATTTGGATGCCAATTGTGTTTCTTGGTCGTCTTCTGGATTGACAGCATCGTAATCGACTTCCCGTTCTTTGAGGTACAATGCCAGCTTTCCTGCAGCAGTGGTTTTACCGGCACCCTGCAATCCTGCCAACAGCACTACGGTGGGTTTGTCTTTGGTGAAAGCCAGAGTGGCGGCCGGCTTGTATGTTTGTTGCGTACTCTTTGCTGTAGCGGAATCTCCTCCCATCATGTCTAGTAGTTCGTCGTACATGGCTTTAATGAATTGTTGTTCCGCCGTGACGCCCTCCATGACTTCCTTTCCTAGACTTCTGGATTTGACTCCATCAATGAGAGTATCGGCCACATTGACATTGACATCCGCATCCAACAAAGCACGACGGACTCCTCGAAGCGCTGGCTTGACACTGGCTTCCGTGATCCTTCATACATAATAATGTACATTTTATGGCATGGGTAAGATGAGAAAAGGGTACAGTTGGCTAGCTAGTAGAGTGAGTGAGTGACTGACTTACTTCTGTTTGGGTCCCAACTGTTTGGCAATGGATGAAATGGCTTCAGTGAGCTGATCAAACATCATATTCAGCTGAGTGCCACTGCCACTGCCACTGCCACATCTGCTTGGGCTTTTGCTGTGTGATTGTGACACGGATGCATATGGTGACAAGAAGGAAGAAGAACTGGAACTACACAAGGAGAAAGCATAGACGCCATTTGTGGCTGACCAACTCCACATCCACAGCAGCCCCACAAGCAACGCCACTGGCGACTTCATCTTGACTTGAAGAGGTTCGATTCCTCCCCTCTTATTGCTTGCTAGCTTGCTAATAACCCTCTTTGGATTGATCCACTGTTGGCTAGGTCCAGTACAGTACTGTAGAGGGAGCTTTGACTCTCTGACTAAGCTTTGAGTTGGGGCACCCTGCACCCTTGGTCCTACTAGCTTGGTGAGCCTGATTGGAATGATGGATGATCTGACGTCAGTGGTTGAAACACGGATAGTGCTGGACTCGTGAGTGATCATTCACCATTGAGATCTTTGGTGTCAAGATTGCTGTGCCGATGTGCCGATGGTTGGTTGTTGTTGAGGCTTCGAAGATCCATAAAAAAGATACCATTGCTCCATTCATTCCATTTACCTAGACTATCTAGCTAGTCTATCTCTATCTCTTGTATCTATTTTCAACAGACAGTAACAGTACTAGTATCAGTATGCCCCCTTATTCCAGTTCGTGTCTGGTGTTGTTGTTGGCTGTCAGCAGCCTTGTGTCTCCGTCGAGTGGTCTGATTGCCAGCGAGCCAGTGTCCGCTTTGTTGAAGACTCATGCCGACGGGATCTCCAAGCTCAAGTCCATTTGTGCGGAGCAGTTGGGTCCTGCCGCTTTGGAATCAGAGCCGTACTCCAATGACGTCTTTTTCTTGCGTTATTGCTTGTCATCACCAGAGGAATCCGAACAAACTGATCGCTTACAAACCAATCTAGCTTGGAGATCGTCTTCTGCCGGTCAATCCATTTGTCAAGCTGCCACTACCGCCTTGGCACAAGCTACCCAACAAGGTGGATGGGATAACGCGCCCGTAATCAACGCGGCTCCTCATTCCGACTTGATTACCAAGTATATCACTCCTTCCAATGTCGTTACTACCACATCCAATCAACAAGATCTCGTTTATTGCATTCGGGCCGGACAAATTGATGACGTGGCGCTCATGGATGCAGTCTCCATCCCACAAATGGTCGATTTTTTTCTGTACGCCAAAGAAATCAATGCGCAAGTCGCCAATCAACGATCTCTCCAGTCGGACAAGCTCGTCTGTGTCGTCACGGCCAATGATTTGGCCGGAGTCAAACTCGTGGGGGGATCGGCCGATTTCCGAAAGGCACTCGGAGAATCTAGCAAACAGGCCAATGACCTCTATCCAGCCACCAATGGTCCCACCCTACTACTCAATCTACCCAAATTGTTGTCGGCTCTTGTCAAGCTATTCACGCCACTCTTTTCACCAGAAGTCAAGGCCCGTCTGAAATTCGAACAAGGACCGTTGAAAGACGTCGACGATCTACAGCAAGTGGCATCCACTGCTTCGGGGGCTGCACGATCCACATTCGTAAAACAGCTCGATGATATTGTTTACAGTGGCTGATTTGATGTCATGAGTGATTGATGATGAAGAATCGAAACAAACCTCACGTGGATGCATGGTGAGAAACCCTTCTGGTGCCAACTGCTATAGCTAGCCGAAACTACTTAATCTTAATGCTTCTTACCCTTCCATGCCCTCCCATACTCATCGGTGTCCTAGCTAACTACATGTACTAGTACAATCTTCTATTATGCAGTGGAGAGAAGGCCACTATCGGTACAGGTGATTATACCGGTAATAGCTTGTTGGGACACCACGAACCTGGCTGATCCCTCGAGAGTCCAGTCCATAAAGAGCATTCATTATTGCATGCAGACTCTATTTGTCCCACGGAACCAAGCACACCCACAAGACATTGCTCCAAATAGGCCCTTCCGAAGCTTGAATGTCTTCTTTCCGCACTTACATGTTAGTCCATGGCCTTTTCTTTTCCACAATGGCATATGCAAGACATCCTTGCATTGCTGAGCCGTGACAGCCACAACACGGTACGAGGTACGGTACCGTAGCAGTCTCTTTGCAGTGTCTCGCGGACACATCCAATGGGTTTCTCGAGAACTCTGCCAGAACACCAAGATCTGAGACCCGAAGCGAACGGCGCTCCCGGATCCCGGAGTCGAGTCCTGTTTGCTACTTAGAGTGCAAGAAAAGTACCAAGAAATCAAGTCACGATCTGGAGTCACGAATATAACAGACAAATCAAAATTGCACCGACTAGCTTGAGAAAAGCCTTCATTTTTCGTCCCGACAACCACCTCGAACACTCCCTCGACGATCAACCTTCTCCTCTTGTTGTTGCTGCTGCTGTTGCTTTCTATTCGGTTGAAGAGACAATGGCGAGAAAGCAGTCAGTACCAAAAAACCGTTTTTGGCACCACGTAAAGCCACCCAAAGCGAAACGTACCAGAAAGCCACGGCGATTTGACAACAATCCCTCTCCAGACAAACTCGTAGTCGAGAATTACGACCAGTATCAACCATCGAACCCACGAAGATTGATCGATGAAAGCGGATTGAATGGAATGTCTTCTTCTCCCGATGGTTGTCCATCCCCTTCCTTTGGCATTCCCAGTCTCGCCGAGAACCCCAGCGTCGCGTCTCGAGTCGCGGCGCCAGAAAAGGAAGTCGTTGTCGCCCCCGAGACGCCCAAGGAACCATCTCTACCATCAAATGAAGATGTTGTCCAAACTTCTAGTACATGTAACCAGAATGGAAGCGCTCTTGTCGCTGCAGCTGTTGCCGTCGCCTCGAAACCTCCCAACGAAAGTGAGTCGGACGAAAATGACGGTTCCAATGGCAAGTTCTCCGCAGACCCCAAGAGCAAGAGTCCTCACAGAAGTTTGGATGACGTCGAGTCCAAGACCCTACCAGCAGTAATCTTTGCTACCGGTATGAGCGACCGTCAACAACCGACTTCGCGTCCTCATCAAGAATTGGAGCAACCCGTAATGCCATTTTCGGAGGATGAAAATTTCGATATTGCTAGTCAGAATGGAAGCGTTCTTGATGGAGCTGGTGGAAACGGCGCTGGGGCAGACAATGCGACGCACGACAATTCCAGTTCGATGCTGGACGGTGGAAATAGTGACGACGGAAGCGCTCACGAGTCGACCACAAGCGGTGATGAAACAAAAAGTGCCATGGAATCACCGCCGGGTGGCTCAAGCGGTGGAAGCGCCAACCAGAAGAACGACAGCCCCAAACACCCAACGACATCTCCCTCTCCAGTGAAAGCCAAGGCCGACGAACCGTCACCAGGTGCAGGCCGATCGCGTCTTGCCCGCTCTCCTTCCTCCACGTTGTTGGTACCTTCCGAAACCGGAGAGGAACAGGATGAGGGTCGAACTAGTATTACTTTGGAACCGCCTCGGGAGGAAATCGTGACTGTCCCTCACACTGACATGGAAATTGAAGATGGTTCGGAAAATCATGGCAACGAAGCAGTCGAGCAAGCAGCTGGAGGGGGACTGGTAGATGAGTATCAAGAAGGAGCAATCGAATCCTCTTTGGGTGGCTCAAGCTGTGGAAGCCCACCCCACCCCCACGACAACGACAACGACGAGATTCCTTTTGTTGCTGACGATGGTGCCGATGATGGCCACGAGGATACTCCTTCCTTTGCTGACGGTGGTGCCAGCGGTGGTGCCGGCGATGCTGCCGACGATGGAGAAGAAATGGAGACTCAGAGCTCTTCCGGTGCCGAGGAGACTCCTGCCGCTGTTGAAGACGATGGCACCGGCGATGTTGCCGACGATGGAGAAGACTTGGAGACTCAGAGCTCTTCCGATGCCAAAGACTCTGCTCAAGACGATGGGAGCGACTTCGAGGAAGACGGCGACAAAATCCGAAAGTCTCGTCTCAGTCTGCGCATAAGCACACAACGGATCAACGAAGCCTCAACGGCTGGCGACAGCAAACGGTTCAAGTGCTCGTGTGGCCATCCTGGTTCCTTCGAAACCAAGAATGGGCTCAAAAAGCATCAGCGAACCAAAACGTGCGGTGGCCAAGTCATGGAGGAGGACAAGAAGGCCAAGAAGGATACGAAGGCTACAATCGATCCAAAAGATCCCGCAACCAAGGTGACATTGACGGAAGTGGTCGAGCATTGCCGAGCGAAAGCGAAGAACGGCGGCATTGTGGAGGATGGCAAAGTACAGTGCCCGGAGTGCGAAAAGCACTATAAGGAGTCTCAGTCTGGCATTTGCAAGCACCTCCGAGATGCCCATGGTACTTTGTACAAGTGGGAAGTTGGAGACCCAACCGCAGCGAAAAAACGTGGACTTGCCGCATCCAACGAATCTCAGGCTAGAAAGAAGCCTCGCCAGAGCAACGAAAGAATGACGAACAGCGCGCTTACGAGAGCATTGCAACCGGGCAAAGCGGCAGTCAAGATCAGCTTTCGTCGTCTGGCTACATTTCTGGGTGGTACGGCAACAGATAAGAAACTCTGCTGTCATATCTGCAAATGTGTGACCACGGCAGGCCACATCCAGCGACATCTGTCGGAAAATCATGGTGTGGCTTTTTCCTTGACGCGAAAGTGCTAGCGAGCAACGCAAAAGTGAGTTCAAACCGGAGCAGAGATCTCCACTTGACCGTATCAAATCCGTGCTTGCAAAGGGCAAGCCGTTCTCTCTTCGTTGTGAAGGCTCTCTGGTCGGCATTGTGGTGGATGGAGTACATGGTTTGTTGTCGTGCTATTTTACGCTTTACTGTACGATAGAAACTTGCTCCGCTTTTGAGTAATGAGTGATGATAGTAGCCATAATATGTGCGAAAGAAGCTGTAGACCCACTCGCAGAGGCCACGTAGAATGTTCATAGCAACTAGATCTAGATGCCTTCGCGCGTGTGTGGCCGTGGTACGGTATGGATTCGATCGCTACCAAGGTTGTTAAGGTTGTTGAGATTGCAATCAGCTCATGGCTTCGTGTGTGTGGCTTGGTCTTGGTGAAATGCGACTTGTGAGACACTTGTTGCAACTCTGGGATTGCCGTGGAGCTTTGAGGTGTTTCCTCTTGTTATCTGTTGATCAGGTACCGCAGCCACTTGTGGGTCTATTCCTGTCTGCTCCAAGCCGTCGTAATGGTCTGCTCGCGATCTCCAGGAGTCAGAGTCGCGGTGTCGCCGGATTCGATTCGGTGGAACGGTGGTGGGAGCGACGACACCGTTTTGGACCTGAGGATACTTGTCGAACTTCTCTTGTAGTCGACTCGACAGTCTTATGCGCTTGCAGATGTCTGTAGTCGTGACATATAGTTATTGGATGAGTTTCATCAGTTAGAACAGGCTTGTCGTGAAGATTCACTGCTTCGTGTCGATGCTACTACTAGTAGTATAATAGGATTCTTATCTCGGCTTACAAGCACCTGCGACACGATCAAGCGTATCTCAGTCAAAATGTGTAGTTTAAAGGCCGCCATCGACCACTGCATATGCGTCAATGTGTCCTCATTCCGCTTTGGGATGGTGTCTCTTAGCTATCGCAACTGTGTCGATAGTTATCTCGGTTCCCGTCGATGGACCTTCGCTGCTCGTCAATTGAGCGCCTGACGTACTCGATCGATCGTAACTCACTCGTTTTCTGATATTTGAGGCCAGCATGGAACAGATGCGGCTTGATCTTCTCTCTTCTTGAGATGGTACCGTATGCTTGGATGGGATCGGTCGTTTCGTCGTGTTTTAGATACTCGTAGAGCCAATTTCGCGCTACCGGTACGGTGAATTTAGGGAGTTTTCAGCAGCGATTGTACGATCGAACGACGCCGCCGCCAAGGCGACAACAAGGACAACAAGAACAAGACGAAGAGCGACCGCTAACACTAGCCGTCGCTACTGATACTATGAACAAGAAGAAATCATCGGTCGTCGATACAGTACCGATCGGCAACAGCGACGGCACAGATGTTGGGAGAAAAGGTGGCGAAAAGGCAGTGCCAGCGAGCCCGTCATATCTCAGACAACAACGCCACCTGTTCAGCGGACCAAGCAGTCACTGAACGTCACAAGAAAAGAGCTATCTTTCCTTTGCCATGTCCAGATCCAAAGCTCTCTGTACTGGGGCCACGGAAGATCCAAGCCGGTTACCGGAGAGGCAGTACAGTCAAGCTATGAAACACAGCAGCCCATCTGGAGTGTGTATTGTACAGCTGATCCACAGCACCTCCTCCCCTCATTGAGTTATAGAAAAAAGTAAACCTGAGGCAACAACAGTCTCCAGGCAACAGCATTGCCATTACATGCCCCTTGCCCATATGCCCATTGCCCATGCCCAATGCCAAAGCCATGTACCAGGATATCGCTCAGTCTTGGATGGCAGGATCAGAGGTGCATGCGCAGGAGCAAGAGAAAAAGCAGCAGAATGATGAACTCAATCCAATCCTGCCAAGAATTGGAACCAAGAGTGATATGGGGTGTGTGTGCACATAGCAGAGGGGATGCATGCCATAAATCAGCAAGCATGTGTGCACTGTGGGATGAAGAAGAAGAAGTCCACAATGCTAACGGGAGAAGGAAAATGGATTGTGGAGACCAAACTTTTCTTGCAGCCATCAGGTCCTCACCAAAACTTGTTAACCTCATTGATGGGAGGTGGGCCTTTCATTACCCTACGAGTACTTTCTAAAGAAGACAAAAGAGGGTCCAATCCGAGAATGTCCACTTTATTTTTGTCTCAAAAAAGAAAAAAGTTGTCGGTCCAATCCGAGAATCGAACTCCTACGTTTCGTGATCGGGCTTGCAGTTAGAGACGGATCTCAGTGTCAAGATTGGGGAGACATTCAACACTTACGGGACCTCATCCACCCTAAAGATGAATCATGCCACTAGACCAATTGGACTCCTGCTGGTGCACCAAACATTTAGTTACTTGTAGTCTGATGTTATGATTTGCCACCGGAGGTGCGATTTTCCCCCACGCGGAAAAGAGGTGGAGAAGTTTTGCCGCCGAAGGCCATACTGGTAGAGGGGCGGATATCTTTCGGTGGCTTGTACCGGTAGTAGCACAGCCTCCAGCCGGAGCACTTGGTGTAGTATCAGCAACCCAACCAGCAGCATCAACGCTTTCCGCTGGGCACAAGAAAAACTCCCACCCTGCACAATACCCGTAGAAAGGTGCAATAGAAAGGGCATACAAGGGTTGCCTGTTGTCACCTCTTGCTATGAGATCAAGGAGCGATATCAATGCTGCCAACAAATCCAGGACCATGATCAAAACCGCACTGGGTGTATGAATCAGTCTTTGCCACTACTTTAGTTGACGTGGGCTTTGCTTGTGGGGAGATATAACTTTGTACTCAACTCTGGGTATCGTACGTAAAGCGGGAGCCAGCGTACAGACTAAAACGAGCCGATACGAAACTGACCTACAGAGGTAGGATTCGTTTCGTTTCGTTGTAGTGTACGTTTACGTTGCTTGGCAATAGTAGTACCATCCTTCGAAGATACTGTTGCTTGGCTGGTTCCACCCTCCTCGCTCCTCTCGTTTGTTCACGACGACAAACAACCCCAATCGAGTGGCCGATTCCAAGACGGTATGGATTAGCACTTGGACATGCTGTAAACTCTCAGCATTTGGTTGCGCTTTAGTCCCTTGATGACTGAACTTTCTGATTGTTCAAATCCAACAGGTACGGTACATGTTCAGCACAAGAATTCGCCGGCGATGAGGATGATACGGTCGCGTCCATTCCTCGCAACAACAATCGCCGCAACCGCAACCGCCCTCGCCCTCGCCGTGGAGTGAAACGTCGTGATGCGAAGCCTGATGCTGTACCGGTACCGGTAACACCACGTCATTGCTGGGAGCCTGGGTGCTTTCTACCTCTAGCTAGTACATGTAGCTACTAGTAGGGACGTTGACCAAAAGATGCTTCCTTCTAATTATAGTCCAACAAAAGTTGCGGTCCAATCCGAGAATCAGACTCCTGTTTCCAAGAAGGACAGCTGATGATAATGAGTTCAAACAAGCACTCCGAAGCGCGAAAGTTTACGATACTGGTCGCATTGCGGATGGATTGCTTCTCTTGAAGGAAACTTACGGGACCGCATCCACCCTAAAGATGAATCATGCCACTAGACCAATTGGACGCTGAGGCGCAGCTTCAGAGAGCAGCATATCCAATTCAGTGCTCCCATCTCAATGATTTCTTGTGTTGGATGGGCGAGGGGGGCCTTGGCCAGTCGGAGGCTTGACGCTTCTGCTAGCTGGCCCTACGAGTGAGTCGTCACAATCCTTTCTCATATGAAATGTTGGCTTTGGAAATGGCACCGTAAATCCTTGCTTTCAAGTCTATCATTGCGAGCCAGGCAACTCCAGGAGTCACCAATATAGTCGGGTTTACTCACAGCGAGACTTACGATTGCCTCGACACGCATAATATATATTGCTTTGCCATTTGGCACTTCTGTTCCAAAGATAGACGCCCACCATGCGAGATTGTGGTATGATCAGGAAAGATAGTTTGTTGTTGTATCAATTGTCTGCCAAAGAAATCAAGGAAGTGCAGTCTTCCGATTGTGAAATGAACTGCGGTGGTGCCAGTTGATGGAATCATTCTCTAGTCAGCTACGATGCACTCGTTCCTTCCGGAAGAGAGTGACAGACAACTTAGACTTGTCCTCCATGCTATGGTATCAGTTCACCTTCGGATGTCCTGTCTGATACAAATAAATAACTGTAGGGGTAATACCAGCCAATGAGAGTGTTGATTGAATGCGGATGTGCGATGGAATGTATGAAGCTGGCTGAAGCTGGCTCGACTCTTCTACTAATACATGTAGATGGCGACTAGGTTGTGAATGGTCCCACTGCAGCAACTTTGCTGTGACAGTTTGAGCAATAGTGTTCCGTCTCCAAGCAAGCTTGACAACAGAAAGGAGCACAACAAAGGCAGAGAGGCCAGCAAAAGAATCCTAGAAGGACCACAAACATCCATGTGATGATGTTGGCATGGTGCCTGGTCCTGGTTCTCATCTGTACCTGACAAAAGGGGCAGATGACTTCAGCGCGATGTCTTCCAAGGTACCGGTACCGGTATGGTGGTAGCGGTTGGGTAGGCTGTGGCGGCGTCGCTGATGTTGGTGTCGGTGTCACAGGTGCTTGTGGCGGCTGTGGAATGGCCGTGGCTGTGATAGTAGGAACATCATCGTCATCATCATCCATTGCATGATAGTTGGGACTCACGGAAGGAGGTCGCACGCTATCCAACACATTCTCCACGACATTGATCGGAACTGCTTCCGCCATTGGGTAATCGTCCACAGGGCGGGGATTCTCGGCATCTTTGTTTTATGAAAAAGCCAAACGAAACATAGAAACAATCATTAGCAAGCAATCGTGTCAACGCACTCCGTCGGCCATGGTCTCCCTAATCAGGAAAACCTCGTTCAATTCAGCTTGGATCCAACTCACCGTATCGGTTCATGCGGCTCATCTTCGTGCAATGTCGTTATACAATTAGCTAGCTATCTACTACTAGTAGAGCATGCGAGGGATCAAAGGTTGGGCGAAGAAGAAACAAACAAATGAAACATCCACGAAAAGCTGTGGGCTTGTTTCGTGCCGGCAAAGGAGAAAACATATTATCGTTGAGTACCGTTTGATCTAACAAAAAGAATTATAATAATTGTGCAACGAGAGCCTTCGCAAGCAAGAAGTGGTTGGGAAGGGCAACCTCGAAAGGTTTTAGTTTGGCCCAACTTGGATCTGGCTACCTGGTACCGTGACTTTTGCTGCTGGTGAATGATGTAGCTGCCATGCTGTCATTGGGGGTACCGGTATGCAAAATCAAAAGGTTGGAATCAGACGAGGAACATCCTCGTTTGCCTTTTTCGAGGTGCCACTGAAGACTCAACAATGACCGTAGGACCTTGACGCCCAGCAAAGGGAGGAAGACTCACATGCTAGCGATCATCGACCTGACTGGCCTACTGTTTGCGTCAAATTCTATACACTTTTTTGATGATATTAAACAAAGCTAGTACCGTACCGGTACGGTACTGACCTGGCAGAAAGCAAAGCATGATGGTCCTGGGTGAAACTCTTTGAGCAAAAGACACAACTAACTATCGCACTCCAATTCCACAACGAACGAAATGATTACACTTGTTTCTTGTTGGTGGCAAAGATCTTTTCCAAACAAACAGTGGCAGCTTCCTTGACACCGTCATCGTGTGCATGGTTTTGAAGAGCCGTCTGAACGGCCTCCGCGACGCCTTGTTGCACAAACCCTTGGCAATACATGTAGTACTCATCATGCGCATCATACAAGTTATGAAACAGCCAAGAGCTGCAACCCAGGATAAATGCATTCGCGGGGAATTCCTCCATGGCCTTCACCACAAGCGCCAATCCATCCACCTCGACCACAAATCGTTTCGTAGCCTCGTCAATAGCATGATGATGTGGCTGAGTAGTAGCATTGCCGCCACAAAGCAAGTTCTGCATGGCCCAAATGCCAGCCGCTTGAACATTTTCGGACTCTGGGAATCTTTCAAGAGCAGCGCAAATGGACTCCATCCCTCCCGAGAGTGCCAGATCAGTCATGGCGACTTCATTCTCGACGAGCAGTACGGCCAGGCATCGACAAGCAAAGTGCTGAATGTTGGCATCATGTTTCCACTTGCTCATGACAGCCAACAAGGTCCTATGAACTCCTAGAAGAGTCAGTGAATCCTTCGCTTCCGTCTCGTCCATGACTGTTTCCTGCAACAAGATATCCCAAAGGCGCTTGAGCGAGTCGACTACCTTATTGGCATCATCCTTGAGGACTTGTTCGACCCATAGCCCAAACATTGTCTCTATCTCAGAAGGATCATTATTTTGAGTCTCCATATTGTTGGTGGTACTATATGTAGTATCAGCGGGGGTAGACATGGTCAATGGTTGATAATGGGAAGAACGATAATGAACCATGCGCAATGGAAAGGCATTGAGAAAACAGAGAGCATTTTGACCTTTGAGCCCCTATCCTAGCTAGCTCGGCTTGCTCTGTAAATGAAGAAGAGCCTTCTCATGATCCCCTGATATTAAGTAAATTAGGGATCCTCTAATCAAGTGAGGCTAAAAGAAGAGCCTGTATCTGAAGGTACTTCTGGTACTCTGGTACCCTTTTAAAATTAATAGTATTAATAGTACTATTTTAAATAGTATTAATAGCACATTTGCCCAAGTTTTGGTTAACGCTTTACATGATTAAATGTTAAATCTATTTTGATAAAGCATTAACATGTACGTTTCAAGCCTTAACCCTACGCTTGGAACAATCTTGCAAGCTTGACGTCACTGACGGAATGGTTGTTGATGGCTCTTTGATGGCCACCCTTTTTCAAAAGATGATCTGTATCTTCTTTCTCGGTCAACCATTATTTTCTATTGTTTCATAGCAAGAGCAAGATGACAAAGATGAACCTGGTAACTGTCGTTTCAGCGGCAGCCGCCCTGTTGGCACTGTCCTCATTTTCTGTAGAAGCCTTTCTCCCCGGCTCCATTGAATGGCGTTCCCATACAGCTACCGCCAGTAGGAGAGTGTCGTTGGCCCGTTTTGTTCTGGCAGATCCTCCCTCATCGACGACCACGACAACATCAAGCCAAAAGGAAGAAGGAGGTCTGCCGCCCATTCGCCGACTCCGCCGAGACAAGAAGGAACCGTTGATTGCCATTGTGGGTCGTCCAAATGTCGGTAAAAGTGCTCTTGTCAATCGAATTGCTGGAACTCAATCGGGTGGAGCCATTGTGGCCGATGAAAGTGGAATCACCAGAGATCGAACTTACCGACAGGCAGAGTTCCTAGGAGAGGTAGGTCGTGTCATCATTTACTTTACTTACACCAGTTGGTTGTACAACAAATTCCATCGTGGAGCTGATCTGTCATATATTTTTATTTCTCTATTTTTATTGTTTTGTGTAGAAATTCCAAGTGTGCGACACGGGTGGTTTGGTGTTTGACGACGACGAAGGGACTATTTTCGCCAAGGAAATCCGAGAGCAAGCCATGCTGGCCATTGACGAAGCTGCGGCGGTTCTGTTTGTCGTGGATGGACAGAAAGGACTCACCGCCATGGACTCTGCCATTGCCGAGTTCTTGAGAAAGGAAGTCTCCAATCACATTCCCGTACTCGTCGCCGTCAACAAATGCGAGAGCGAACGTACAGGCGCCGTGGCAGCCGCGGAATTTTGGGAGTTTGGACTGGGGGAACCAGTAGCCGTATCGGCATTGCACGGGTCCGGGACAGCCGAGTTGCTCGAAAACATGTTTGCCAAAATTGACACACAAAAATCTGCCATTCAAGGATTTGGAACTAAAGTCAAAAATCTAAAAGCGGCCAAACAAGCCATGAATTCCAAAGTGCCGCTGCCAGGTGAAGATGAGGAGGATTTTAGACTCCGAAAAAAATATGGTCTTGGTGATCTGGCTGTCAAAGTGGAGGAAGATTATGATGCTGCGCTGGCGGCATTCGACAACGAACAAAGACCAGAGGAAATCAACATTGCAATCATTGGAAGGCCCAACGTGGTAAGTCAACCAACCATCCATCCATCCATGACTTTCCCAGCGTCACTAAATTATATTCATATCTCTTTCCTATTTATCTTGTTGTTCACAACACAGGGCAAATCTTCCTTTCTGAATGCGGTATTTGGAGGTATGAGAGCTATTGTCTCGGATATAGCTGGAACCACACGCGATTCCATTGATGCCGTCATGGAGAGACCGCCTCCTCCTGGAAGTGACGAACAATCCACCATTTATAGATTCGTTGACACTGCGGGAATCAGGAGAAAGGGAAAAGTACACTTTGGACCTGAATTCTTCATGGTCAATAGGGCTCTTCGGGCCATTCGCAGAGCTGACATTGGTAAGTTTCGCTTACTTGCAAGTTACAAGAACAGCGACGGCACAAAAATATTTTTCTTTCGTGTATGGAAGTAGAAATGCTGGTCAACTTGACTCACTCCAACGTCTTTTTCTCCCTCACCAACGTTGCTCAGTTCTGCTCATGCTGGATGCCACGGCAGGTGTGACAGAACAAGATCGAGTATTGGCGCAAAGGGTCGCCGATGATGGACGCGCGTGTTTGATTGTATGCAATAAATGGGATGCGGTTGTAGATAAGGACTCGACAACATACGACAAATCCGTCAAGTACATGCGGGAGGAACTCCCGCAAATCAGGTGGGCTCCCATCATCTTTGTTTCGGCAGCCACTGGACAACGTGTTGGAAAGATATATGGAGAAATTGATGAAGCCATCCAGGCACACAGGAAACGAGTATCAACATCCATTCTCAATGAAGTGCTTCGTGATGCTGTCCTCTGGCAGGTAAGCTAGCTTTGTAGAAGACGCCGAAGGAATGAATCGAATCTACCACTAAAATCTTACCACCGCTTGATTTCTTGCAGCCACCTCCTGCTCGCCGAAATGGCGCCCAGGCCAAGATATATTACTGCAATCAAGTCAGCGTCCGGCCCCCCACCATTGTCGTCTTCTGCAACGACCCAAAGTTGGTCAACGACAACTATCGACGATACCTCGACAGAAAGTTTAGAGAAAATCTAGATGGATTTGAAGCCACTCCTATCCGTTGGATATTCCGAGGGCGACGTGCTCGAGATGTCATGAGAAGTCGAAACATGAATGGAGCACCCGGGGACGGTGGCACTGGAACTAGCTTTCCTTACCCTCATGCAGAATAAGTTTATAGCAGCAGCTTCGTCATTCCTAATAAACGAGCTTTTAGTGGTGGCCGACATGTTACTTGCCCAGACAATTGAGTTTTGAATGTGCTGTTGTTCTAGCCAGCTACGGTAGATCACGCACACGTACAAGGTCATCTTCCTCCTTACACAAAGTCAGCAAACAACGGCAGAACATTTGATGCCGGTATCACTCCCAACAAGCACGTTGGATCTTGCATTTTGACAGTGCCCGCTTGAATGATTCAATCCATCAGTATTTATTGAACCACGCGGGTCCCTGGCTTGTTGCTTGTTGTGAGATTTCTTGGATGTTTAGAGCGAGCTACTTGACGCTCCTGTTTGAAATGACTCTTAGTACGAATTCCGCAACGCCATCCAGGATCCATTCTTACAACTGCCCGCAGCCAATCTGTTTGCTGAAGTTGTCATCCAGCAATGGTGCCATACCCAACTACCCAACACCACATCCTCATTCAATGTGGTCCGCTTTGTGGTTGGTTTCGGTCTTCGGTCTCAGCTTCACACACGTTTCAATATCCACGGCCCACGGTGTGGATCCTCAGTCTTGCTTTCATGCTTACGTTGTTGAAGGTGCTTGCTTGAGGTGAACAAACGAACTTCGAAGAGGGGGGATGTGTTGTACAAGATGGCTACCATGTTCATTTCTTGTAGGGGTAGTAGTATCCTGTTGGAGGAATCGATTGGGCTGCTTGCTCGGTGTTGTGGCCTGCAAAAGACACCCCTTTAGACTTCTATCGGATCATGTTGAGCAAGCTACAAGTCAAGTCGTTGCTGGCAGGTCCCCTCGAGGATTTTATCAATCCGTTGGCAATGCCGTCGATTGTTTCGTTTGAGAATAATGGTTTTCGGTCCTTTACATTCGACAAGGCTCTGTCGGAACATCACGTCAAGGCCATGGAGGCTCTGCTGGATCCTGACTATATGAAGAACGAAGAGCAAAAGTTGATGGACTTGTCGCCTCTGATCCAGCAGTTCAAACAAGCCGTGGAGTCACAAGACCCTAAAGAAGTGAAGAATGCTCAACTGGCATGTTTGGCTTCTGCCATTTTCCATTGGCTTGCCACTGACCTCGTCGAGTCTGCCCAATTGGGCTTTCGACGAGCGCAAGCTGCCGAAAAGGAACGCTTCCTGGAATTGCTTGACCAAGGTGATCCTCTCTATCTTGTGCTACACGCAGATGATGTTCGCTCGTACGAAGAAACTGCTAATGCTTTGCAGAACATCTTTGCCCCGTCACCATCTGAAGACGGAACAAGGAACTGGAGCCCGGCCCTGTTTTACTTTGAAAATATTTCGGAGATGCGGCAGCTGGCCAAAACCTTACAAGCCACAGGAGAGTTGGTCGTGCAAGGCAACTTGGAGATCTTGGCCCGAGAAATGGAACTCAAAACTGTTGTACCATACCTGACGGAACAGGCCAAGGCCCAGGGGTCTTCCGAGGGTGAGCTCGAGGCTGGTGTGAACAAACTCTTGGACAACATGGCCAAAAACCCCGATCTACATGACGATATTGCCAGAGGACTCGTGCACATGACCACCGAGATGGAAAAGCACTGGCTCCATGGAAGAATCATGACTCGTGCCGAGCTTTATCTGGAGCAGCAGGCCATTGCCTTGGTTCAGTGGCTGCAGATCTTAGCGGACGATGAAGATCCTAACTTTTGTCTAGTCATGGCACATTCGCTTCGTCAAGAACAACACCTTGTACCTCTCCTGCAAGAAGACTTTTCCTTGGGACCACGTTTTACGAAGCCTTGGCATCAACTTTTGACCACAATCACCAAAAAGGCATCACCGGACTTTTCCTTGAAGCTTGGTCGATCGTACATGGCAGTCTACGATACTTTGATCGAGCAGTATGCTATTCAAGGCCGTGGAGTTCAGGCACACAGTGTTTTTGGTTTGTCGGAACACTTCTTGTCCAATACGGACTGTGTTCAGGATCTCATTGACAATCACTCTCTGTTACCACGCTTGTCCCAATGGATTGCTGACTATGTCAAGCGTGATGGACACCAGGAACCTTGGAAGCGTCTCGAGTCCGAAGAGTATGTGACACTCAAGTATGATCGATACAGCCCAATCCTGACCGATGTCGATCATCTCTCCAAGTTGGAATGTTTCACAAGTCGAATTGAATGCCCTTTACTCAAAGGCGTCGCGGACATTATGGTACACAATGCCAGCGGACAGAGCTGCTGCAATACAATGGAAAAGGATTATGAAAAGGCAATCCTGGAATATTCCGATGCGCTGGATCTCACTGTTTCACATCTTGGCCAAGATCATCCATTGGCCGTGGCATGGCAATACAGTATTGGCTGGTGTATCTACGGCAAGGGAGATCACCCGGCGGCTCTGGAAAAGTTCGGGGAGGCACTCGAACTATCCAAAACAGCTTTGGGATATCTTACAAACCCATTAACGGCAACCATACAAGTTGATATTGGGCGAGTCCACTCCAGCCTTGGCGACTACGGAACTTCCTTGGCGGCTCACGAAGCTGCGTTGTCCCTCAGGGAGAAAGTACTGGGTGATAGCCATATCGAGACGGCCAGGTCATACTGCGAAGTAGCCGGTGTGCTCCGACGCCAGGGCGCAGCCGACAACGACGGACGACATGTTGCTTTGTACCGCCAGGCCCTGGATGTGTTCGAAAAGGAACCAAACTTGGCGGGTGAGACAGCTAGCATCATGAGTCTTCTTGCTGCTGCTTTAGCAGAGCAGGGTGATCATAGCGGCGCCATCGAGCAGCATCGCAAGGCTCTCACACTTTGCGTGTCAATTCACGGAGAGGATCACTTGGAGACAGCCAACATACATGGCAACCTTGCAAACGCCCTCAAAGATGCGGGTGACTTCGAGGGTGCAATGACAGAGTATAGAGCCGGTCTCCAGATTCGACGATCATGTCTTGATGCCAGCAATCCGGCTATTGGAACATCTCTCAATAACATTGGCTTGTTGCTACATGAAAATGGGCGGTATGACGAAGCTTTAGTGGAGCTCAAAAAGGCAATTGACATCTATGTGTCGTCCCTTGGACCAGACCACCCCGAAACTGCAAATGCCCACTTCAACTGCGGTCTTGTTCTTTGGAAGCTGCAGATGCACGACGAATCGCTGGCAGAACATAGAACGGCGCTGGCAGCGTATTCGTCTTCCGGCAATGAGCCAGGGATTGCCAAGACACTCGATGAAATTGGGTGGGCTCTGATCGAGATGGAAGATTTGGATGCTGCCTTGACAGAATACCAAAAACTGTATACTGTCCGCTTGTCAATGTTGGGGGAAGATCACCCCGATACGATGGAAGTCAAACAGATCGTTTTGGATTTGCGTGGAGAAGTCCCTGCGATTTCCAACGAAATAGATGCTGAGCAGGACGACGGTAGCGCCACAACTGTTGACGCAACTGTGGACACAGATCAAGTGGAAGTTGTGGATTCGGACAAGGACCTTCTTGGCGTCAGTGTTCACCATCTGCAGCATGGGCTATTGCATGAGGTCAAAGAAGCTGGGCTGAGCCGTGAATCCAAAATCTATGAGATTGAAGACCTCCGGTATCCAGCGCACGGAGTGATTCGGAGAAAGGGTGCATCAGTGACTTGCCCCATTGATGGCCAACTAGGTGCCTCTTATGTCCATTCTTTGGGCGACGATCCTGACAAGGTGGGGCCGTCACATTTTATGATTTCGTATTCTTGGGGTTATTGCATAGGAGACATTGTGGATACTCTTGTGAGCTACTGTGATGAGCAGAACAGGGACCCAAAGTCAACCTACATATGGATCTGTTGCCTCTGCGTCAATCAACACAGAGTGCAGGGCGAAGACGTCTTGCCGGATGAGTTAGCCTCCATCTTTGGGAGGCGTGTGACCGGAATTGGTCACGTTCTGTCGATGATTACGCCCTGGAAGGAGCCGGAAAACCTAGGCCGAATTTGGTGCGTGTTCGAGTTGTTCAAGGCCCACACAATGGGCTGCGAAGTCACCATTGTCATGCCTGCAAAGGAAAAGGTGTCCTTGGAGAGCGATTTACTCGGAGATGAGCCTGGGAGTGGAGTGGAGTTGCTATATGGAGCCATTGCCAAAACGAAAATCGAAGAAGCATCTACCAGCAAGGTTGCCGATCGCATTGCAATTCTGGGATGGGTAGAAGAACATCTTGGCTATTCCGAGTTGAATCGGCAGGTAAATCAATTCATTCGCCACAGTATCCACAGTATCATTGCATCGATATTTGAAGCAAAGACAGCCCAACTTCTTCTTTCACCAGGCTCAAATGATGGGAACTTTCTAGATTTTGCCAGGTGCTGCATGAAGGTGGGAGAGCTCATGGCGAGAGACGGCCGATCGAGCTTTGCCAGTCGCGTTTTTGAGCTGGGCCGGCAAGTATCTGAGAAGGTGGACATTGAGAAGGCACGGGCGGAAGCGGTAGACGACCTCTTGGGCTATTCACCGGAAACCATCGAGTGTGCACTTGCAAAGGTGGCCATGGAGGAAGTAAACGCCCGTATACTATCTGCTAGCGTCCAAATGCAGAGTGGGGAGCTCGAAGGAGCCATAACGGAATTTCTTGCTGCTTTCGATATCTACGAGTCACAGCCTGTACTGCAAAGCCGCGAATTCTGTACGAAGCACAGCAACGTCGGCGCTGCTTGCCTTGGCGGCATTGGATTGGCATGGCGCATCATTGGTTCACTTGAGTTTGCTTTGAAGTTCTTTCGAGCCGCCGTGTCTGAGCAAGAACGTGTGTTCGGAGACGCACTCGAAAGAGAACATCTCGAGGCAATCGTATTGTACAAAAAGAATATAGGTGAAATACTCGAAGAACTTGGCGAAACTGACAATGCCCAATTGGAGTATCAAGAGTGCTTATCGAGCACGGTTGGGGGTGACAAGAGGGACGCTTCGGACCTCGTCGATACTGGGGGTCTGCGAGTAAAGCTTGGCGATTTGGACGGCGCGTTAAAGGCATTCATGGAGGCTCTAGCAATCTGCGAGTCGGAAAATCGAGACCAGGATCTCCAAGCAGCGCAGATACACTTGGAAGTTGCCCGGGTGTTGGAACAGAAAGGGGACTTTGCTGGAAGCCTACAATCGTTTGAGAAAGCATTGACGATAAAGCGGATTCTCTACGGAGAAGAGCACAGCGAAGTCGCTACAATCTACATCGACATTGGGTCCCTTCAGGAAAGCCACGACCGCCATGATGACGCTTTGGCGTCGTTCGGAAAGTCGCTGGACGTTATGGAAGCACCAAAGTACGCCGATTATCCTCAACTGGCTTGTGCCGTTGCTCACAAGCGAATCGGCTTCCTGCTGGAGAAACAGGGCGACTTGGAGGCAGCAGCGAAGAGTTTCGCAATAGCGTCTTCCATCAACCAAAAGCTGGGGAGGATTTCAATCGATGGCGATGGCGTTGGTTCCTCTGACGTCCCTACGGCGTGTGCCCTGGAACAATCGCGTCCTCCCTGTACCCACTATGAACGCAACTGTACCATGATTGCACCTTGCTGTGGTGCCGCCTTTGGCTGTCGCATCTGCCATGATGAATGCCCCAACCTGCCCCCCAAAATGGAACTGCAGTCGGCTTGTTACAAGGAGTCTTAAGAATCAGATTATTCTTAAGAATCAGGAAAAAATCTTTGGAAAATTATGATTCTTAAGAATCAAATACTGGGTAGACAAGGATTCTTAAGAATCAGACTATTCTTAAGAATCAGAATTTTCCAGATTCTTGGAAATTGATGATTCTTAAGAATAGCAAATGATTCTTAAGAATCAGTTTTTTCAAAATCAGATTCTTAAGAAAAAGCTAGATAATTCTTAAGAATCAGCAATGAAAAATGCTGATTCTTAAGAATCATTGAATGGAATTTGCTGATTCTTAAGAATCCTCTCCAAATTATGATGATTCTTAAGAATCCTCAATGCAAATATGCTGAATCTTGGGAATACTTGTAAAAATCAAGAAAGACTCCATTGCAATGGTTTTGGTATGCACTAATGCATCATTACAAGACTTGTCTTATCAGCAAACATTGTTGTTGGTTAGCAGATAGTATCAGGGGATAGCATTGCTAGCTATGAAGCCCATATTGCTAGTATATTAGTAAAGGTTGCATACTGGGTGCCTGATGATTCTTAAGAATCAGCAAAAAGAACAAAATGATTCTTAAGAATCCCCATTCTCCAGATTCCTCACACCAGGCTTCACTTTCCAGCACTACGGAAGAGCAGGATACACATCACAACATTGATCGCTTTGCAGTGAAGGAGATTATTTGTCGAGTGTGCTCTGCTCGACAGTCCAGTAAAACGTAAGACAAGTTCGAGCTGGCCCTGGTCTTTGGTGGCTGATGATGCGATTGTATCTATCTGCCATTGTGATTCTTTCGGGGAGAGCAAAGGGTTCTCACTCTCGTGCATTGTTTTCCTTTCAGAAACAACTGTATCAAGTGTGGCATCCAGTTTGGAGAATACCACTGCAGCGTCTGCAATTTGTGGACGAGCCAGGAGAAACAGCCTTTTCACTGTGCTGGCTGTGGATTTTGTCGCGTGGGCGGAGCCGAGAACTTTCACCACTGTCACGATTGTGCCATGTGCATTCGTCAAAGTGACTACGCCAGCCACAAGTGCCAAAACGACAAGTACAAATCCAATTGTCCTGTTTGTCAGAAATGGCTCTTCAATTCCTTAGGTGACTTGCATGAAATGTCCTGCTGTGGGCACCCGATTCATTTGGAATGCTTTCAGCAACTACCGGACTCTTCTACTTGCCCCGTGTGCCTGTGCCAACCACAAGGCACCCAAGCGCAACCAGAGAGCGATCAGACGGTGGATCTTCTGACACAGTTCCGTGTCCTCGTGTCAAATCCTACCTTGGAAGTGTCTACGGTGAGCTACTTTCTGGAACTCTGCAAGAAGGATGTGGAAGCAGCGGTAGCGTTGTATCTATCACAGAGCCAAGATATGTAATCTACCGTACGGTATGGATTGGTTTGGTGTCGAGAACAGAGTAAAGGTACCGTCACCACTTCCAAGCCCGGGTCACTTTTCTACCCGAACAGAATTTTATTAAGTACATGTATCCGCTAGCTAGCGATACAGTACCGGTACAGTAACTGAAAGAAGCTGCCAACTGCTAAAAATGGTATGAAATCATGGTTTTTCCTTGAAAAGACTTGCGTAAAAGTTGGGTGTTGGGTGTTTAAGTGTTGGGTGACTCTTTTTTCCTTGTCGATCGGACAACCTTTTTGTATCTTAAGTCCTATGCATAAGCCTTATATAAAAATGTGCACCTGTGCACCCTGCATGAAGTGTGTTCTTTCTCTGCTCTCCGAAAATTTGGACTCTATATGCGTTTGGAAAGCTTCTTGGTTGAAATAATGAATGAGCAAGTGACGGTTTAACGTATCGCGGATTCTTTTAGAGAATTCAAACGAAAGTTTAACGTCCAGGTTTGATCATCTAATTCTCAGGGTTGAAAGAGCACGAAATTGAGACGGTTTCTTTGTCTCTGTGACTTTCTGCTCTTAATAAAACAGTAGCCCTATGCCCTATGGCAACCCTCATACACTACACGAGGCACAAGGCTACTTAATGGATGTCGGACTCTTGTGACTGTGCGAAGAATTGCGACGCTGTATGAGTGTGTGTATAGTAAAATAGTAGACCTTTTTGTAATTCCTCATACAGCACCGGTACCACCATGCATGGTGAACAGCGTACATGTAGCGCTCGTGCGTGAGAGGTGAGATTGCCATGAACGATGGCGGACCAAAAAGAAAAGCACAGGACCCTCAAACCGAGCCTTCTTCCTTGAAAACAAAAAGTGGACCGCATAATAATTGATTGCCTTTACGTTGTTGAGTTGTGTTGCGTTGTGTGTTGTGGACTGCCATGGCGACAAACCCGTAAGAGAGTGTTAGAAACAAGAGAGAGCGAGAGAGAGAGAAAAGAGAGGATAGGTGAACTTACAATAGCCCCGTGCTACTAGAGCTAACCAGGTCACCAGATCACGATTTGATTGAGACTTGCACAGTTGGTGCACTTTAGCGGAACAGGGAGTCCTTCCAGTCAAGACGAGACATCCACATCATCACCAGCTAGCATCTCTATTTACACAAGAAAGAAAGAGACGCAGCTCATTCATTTTTGGTCAAGAAAGACAAGATGGCCGCTGCGAGCGCTTCCGTCGAAGATGATGACTTGTTGACTCAGTTGCGTCAATTGACGAATGATCCCAACTTGGACGAAGAGACGGGAAAGTTCTTCTTGGAGATGTGTGCAGGAGACCTCGAGAAGGCAGCCGAATTCTACAAAGAGCAACAGCCAGCTCCGGCTCCAGCGCCTCCTCCGGCAGTGCCGTCTCGTCAAACGAGTGGTACGACAGCAACGGGCATGAGTACTACTACTACTACTGGACTGAGTGCTACTCGCATGAGCATGAGTATGAGTAGTGGCAGTGCCAGTGCCAGTGCGGGTAGTAGAAGACGAACGTCTACCGTGTCGGCCATTCCCAAGAACATCAACGCGACGGTACGACGATTGGAGCCTGGCATGAGCATGAGCATGAGCATGGGCAACAGCAGCAGTCACACCATTGGCAGTGGCGCTGAACCAGGAGTGGGCTTAGTCACGGGACGACGCAATCGAGGATTCGCCAACAACGTAGAACTCCTGGGGTCGGCTGCGGAATTCGAATTCCTCAATCAGGCAACCACCAATCCATACACAAGTCCTCCCGCGCCCAACAAAACCGTCAACGTAGATGTCTACGGATTCTCCTCTCCTGGGGCCTTTCATGAATACCAAGATGGATCCGATGGCATGTACGCCAGAGAACGGAGAGAATCTGCCGTCAGCAATAACAACAATAACAACAGAAGATCCAGTGCCTTGAATCCTCCCATCGAACCACTCCTCGCGTCCAATCATAGACCCGTTCGAAGAGTCCACACCGGAAACGATGCACCCAACAAGAGACCATCAGGATCACTACACCGACAACGACAAGATAGATCCAACTCCAATTCGCCTACACCGGGACTCATTTCGGCAGATCCAAGAAGAAGGGCTCATTCACCTCCTCGAAATCGTCCATCACACATTACTAGTAGTCACTCGCACCACAACAGCAATCACAACAACTCACAGACGCGCTTGAGTACCGTAAGTGCACTCACCGATTACGATAGTATGGTCAGCAGCAGTCGACTCTACGATGATGAGGATGCTGATGATCGGAAGAAACCTGCCCCCAGTCGAAACGAAGGATCGCTCGACCACAGCGATCGAGATTGGACCGGAAGAAGTTTGCTCTATGCCGACAGTAGACATCGCATGAGTACGGCCAGTACCCTGTCGGCATTCTCCGATGAAATGGGAGTCAGTCAAAGCTCACTCATGACCGACGACAATGAATTCCTCAAGGATCACGATCAGCCCAAAAAGAGAGCTCCCGATTACCACAACAATCACAACAATCATCATATTGATGGCTTTGACTACGACGACGGCGATCTCAACAATGATGATATTATTGGCAACTCCAATTGCAGTTCGTCTTCCCGTAGAAGGGTCAGCACGAGAAATTACGCCGTCGAACCATGCTCCAAGCAAATTATTACCGGACAGAATGAAGATATCGAAATGATGCGAATTGTCCAACGCATTGCCATGGAGGAAGACACCAGCATGTCCAGTCTGGGAGACGATTTTTCCGATTCAAATCTCGTAGGTTTGGGAGGAAAGAGAATTTCCCACAGCAGTTCGTCTTCGGGTGCTACATGTACAGGCAGACGAGATTCCAGTGCTCGTAGAGTCTCGGCGGCCATGATGACGCCCTCCGAACCAACCATTACCGAAGAAACGGAGCATTCGGGTGCCTTGGATACTTCCTCGGCTGCTTCGACAGATAGACCAGATCCACCCGGGGATACCATCAACACGCCCTGGCTCTATGATCACAGCAACAGCAGCATCAACAACAGCAACAGCAACAATTCCAAAAGCGGCAAGGCCAAAATGACGCGTGCCACGCGGCCTGGGGCTGTCAGCATGGCGATGAATGGAACCAGTAGTGAACCGCTACTGGGAAAAGTCAAACGAGCACCCGCCACTCAGCCAGGTGTCGTCAGTGTCGTAGGTAGTGCCGCCACAGAACCACAACATGGCAAGGGAAGGAGACTAACCCAAGCCACTCGTCCGGGAGCTGTCAACGTGAGTGTAACCGAGGTTCAGGAACCAGGAACACTTTCGCCGTCATCACCATCACCGCGGGAAGCGGTGATGGATATTGACGATATCAACCAAAATTCCCTCTCGTCCATTCCAGTGCCTCCTCTCCTCCCACTGTCACAAAAACAACAAGGCAAAGCAAGACGGACAACTCCGGCGACGAGACCCGGTGCCGTCAGTGTTCCAGCATCAGACGAAGACTTGACTTCCCACCACGATTCCTCCAACAACAACATGTCACTGGGAGACTCGACGTCATCCATGCAAGACGAGCCAGATCGCAAAATCAGACGAGCACCCACTTCCAGACCCGGAGCTGCCAGCGTCATGGCATCCTCAGAACCTTCCTCGGGTAATAATCCACCACGGCAAAAAGCGAGCGTTGGCGTCCATACAGCGGATTCCGCTAAAGCAGACCCCGATTGTGGAAAAGGACTGCGACGAACGAATGCGACGGTTCCAGGAGCCGTCAGTGTTTCAGCAGACGACAATCAGGAAGAGCCACGCTCCTTCCAGCACTCGAAAGTTCGGCATCGAGGTGCTTCACAACCAGGTGCAGTAAGTGTGCCGGGCGGTACTAGCAACGAAGATCAACAAGAGACCAAGAGTGGAGCGAGGGGACTACGAAAAACATCGAGGCCTGGAGCTGTAAGCGTCAATGCCGACAACCAACAGACCCAGGAAACGGCAAAGGAGGGGAAGTTGTCTGGCTTGCGCCGTGGCAAAGTAAAGCCGGGTGCTACGAGCGTTAGTGGCACATCGGAACAAGATGAGGCCGAACAAACTAAAACTGGCAAGTTTCGACTGGGGCAGAAACCAGGGGTGGTTCGTGTGGTCAGCAAAACTTCCACAGACGATTCCTCCAAAGCGTCGGACAAAGATGGCAAGAAGACGGAAGAGAATTGGAAGGTGAAGAAGCCGGGTGCTGTTAGTGTGACGTCTTCCGAGGACGACTCCAATTACTTCGACAGGCAAAGCCCCACGCCCGACACGGAAGAACCAGCCATGGACCCCGGTGGAATTATGGTGTCGGAAGTTGGCGTAGACAGTGACGATGTGATTCCAACAGCAGGAACCAATGAGGCAAAGGAGGTCCCTTCCGCGTCTGCTCCCCTACCCCCAATCGCACCATCACGCCCGCCGCAAAGACGTACCAATGCGCCCACCAAGCGAGTTGCATCTCGCCCTGACGCACTGCTTCCAAATGCCCCCTTGCCCACTCCTGGGAATCGTGGCAAGACCGACGCGGGGGCATCTACCAAGAAGGAAAAGAAAGGAATGATTCGTCGTATCTTTTCACGAGGCAAGCACAAGCAGCCAGCAGACAAAGCGGAGGAAAATATGGACTCTTTTGATCCAGACAACCCTATGCTGAGGAGATCGGGCACGGGTCGAACCTATCCGGGGAGGTAGAGCTCCACCATGATGTCGCTAAGTTAAAGAGTCTTCATCACAGCAGCTTACTTGTATCACTCAAGCTGCGTTGTCATTGGTCTACGCACAGTGTTCGAAGTGGACATAGCCTTTGTCAAGAAATGGGTGGTTCAGCCAGGGCGGAGCCCCTGGCCCAGCGTCTGGCCCCTTCCAGGCTGGGGGTGTTCCTTCCATCGTCGCAGACCTGGTCGTTGGCTTTTCCAGCCAGACCGTTTTCTGGCTACCGCCATGATTAGAATGTCTCCGGAACGGCGTAGATCGTCACAATATTTTTTGGCGGCAAGGTTGAAAACTCTTTCAAAGCAACTCGAAACAAGCCATTTCATTCCTGTCTGCTCGGAGGAGAGATCACAATGAACCTATCTCCAGCAATTCGAGGTCACTCGGCACCTTGTTCGTCCGAAGTTAGTTGGACAGGTCCTATTGCATGGTATGGCTACGTCCATCTAAGGCAGCTGGCTGCGTCCGGGAACCTGGGCAGTGCTGGTTCACAGGCCCGATTCTAGCTGGAAAGGAAACTTTAGCTGCAAAGAATTAGCTACTACAGTGATGGCGGCTTCTCGGCAGAACGACATCTCCTAGCTAGGCAGTCTACTGTGCCGGTAGTCGTAGACAGGCTGGCCTTTGGCTCATAAAAAGCCATGTTAGCAACTTTAGAAGGGGGTTTAGAGCAGGGAGCTTATCTACTGTAGATCTAGTTGCAGCAGCGGTAATGACTTTCTCTACATTGTAGCTACTAGTAGCCAGTATTGTATCGCATATCAACCTCCAGTTTCACCCTGTAAAGGTCCACCGCAAGACAGAAACACAGAAACATGAACCAGCATTTGCTTTCTATTTCAAAATGATAGAGAATCGAATCTCTCCTCCTCTCATCTTCACTGGTGGAGATTCGTGCCTCCAACTGTTGGAAGTATGCAATGGGCTTTGATTGTCAATCGCAGCAGGAACACACCGGTACGAGCCGAGTCGAGTCATGTTCCGTCACTATGTATGTGTCAGTCCTCTCTTACGCTTTACTAGTACTAGTACTGGTAGCTAGAGTACCGTACCGGAAGGTGTCCCTTCATTATTTATTTCGCTTGGTGGCTTTCTTGGTCGCTTGGTTGCTTGGTTGCTTGGCTCTTGGCTTGGCCTTGGCGTTTGGTGGAACCTGGTCACTGGTCACCACTGCAGCACTGCAACCACTTAAGGGGAACACTGCCAAACTGCGTGCCACTTCTTGCACACTAAATAAACGCACTGAGTACGAGTACAGTACAGTAGTAGCAAGAGAGAATCAATCGAATAAAGGAAGGCCCTGAATGTTAACTATTCTGCGGCCATCAAGAGGAAGAACAATACCACAAGAGTCTTTAGCAGTCCAGGTAAGGTGAGGCTTATGTTTATTTTTATTAGTAGCCAAACCAGAATACCGTACTCTAATGCCATGAGAACTGCGTAAACTCAAACTGACTTGATCAAATTCCCCTATCTCTGCTTTTAGTTAGACCTATCATAGATCTATGATAGTACTCGAGTACCGTAACTGATTTGCAATTGATATTCACTCCCGCGATACCTGGTGGCGCGATATCAATGGTTACGAGTGATGGCATTATTTGCTTGAAAAAGTGCGGATAAACACCTTTATGCAGCTACTGTAGTTCCGTATACGGAACTACAGTAGCTGCATACTGGTACTTGAGTAGACTACGGTACCTGGACAAACCTAGCCAACAATCTTACTAGTACCCCGGCGGCTCTGGCTGTAATCTCTACTAGCTAGTCTAGACTCTAGCTAGCTATGCTAGTAAAGAACGATCACAAAAGAAAAAAGAAGCCTCACAGTAGACTAGTCTATTACCATCATCCATCATCCACATCAATCCAGAACAAAGGCAAGGTTGCCAGAGGCCACCATAAAAACCGAACACACCTGTTGATCACTGTACAAGTCAACCAGCCGAATCGAATCGATACTAGCTAGCTAGCTACTTGGAGGTGACTATGGGATACGAATCGAGCGCGATGAGCATGACCATGAGATCTTCTTTCAACAACGATCTGAAGCATTCAGATTCTGCTGAGCAAGAGCTGCGTCTCCAAGATGTCTTTGAGTCGACTACTGGTATTAATAGCAGCACTGGTACCGCCAGCACTTCGATGAGCCCCGAAAGCCAGGGCAGCGAGCATTCGTCTTCTAGTGGAGATGGTGGAGGTCTCTCGGAAGATCTCGTCCGACAGTTCAACGCCTCCGTGGGCTCCGCGTCGCTGCATCGATCAGTGGCAGAGTTCTATTTGGAAATGTCAGCTCACGATGTTGGCTCTGCCGTCAGCTTCTTCAAGCAAACCCTAAACCATCCTTCTGCAAAGCAACAGCAAGAGCAGTCGCAGGAACAGTCTCCACCTCCACGCCGATCCCTTTCACCTCGGCCATCCCATTCAGCAACAGCAAGACGCCTCAAGTCCCATGACCATGACATGTCGGGCGATGGTGCTGCGATCCGTCCGCGCAGGCAGACTCCCAAACGAAACAAGTCCTTTGATGCTGCTGAGGCTCCCACTGTCACGGCACCTCCCGCGGAAAGAACCAATCACCAACACTACATTGATCGTACATGTAGTCCTGGTCTTCTTCCGCAGAAGGCTACCACTACAAGTATTCCAAGATACACGTCCGTTGCCGTCACTCCTGCCGCCATGAAGGTCCCTTTCCGAGGACATAGATCCAAGCCTGCCATGCCGCTGGTACGCTCCAAGTCGGAGCGCAGGGTTCGGGAGTACACTGCAAACACCGCCATGAGCACCACTGCCCACACTCACCCGGGCCATCCGTCTCGTCAAGGTCCTGATGTCCGTCAATGTCCGCCACGCACCCGAAGCAGCGACAGCAGCGTTTTCTTCAAACAACATGATTGTACCACAGGAACAGGACATTACTACCAGTACCAGAACGATTCTGCCGCCGTCACTCGCCCACCGACAGCCCAAAACAACCACTACCAAAGGGCCATTTCAGCTAGGCAATTGCACTCGTCGTCTTGGGAACCTCCCTCAGGGACTCCCTTGTCATCCAACCCAGCTGCTTAACTAGCTAGCTAGCCATATTCTTTTGCGCCATGGTGTCAAAATAGCATAGCCCACAGTTTAGAAAAAAGACACCAGATTCGATTCATTCCGTTGGCTGCAACGGTGGTTGCTTCCGGACCGCATGGTCGACCAAATAGCTCAATAGTTACAGACCCTGGAGCAAAAACAGCAGCGACAGGAGATCTTGTCACAGCTAGCAGTCATCGTATACGTATCAAGACGACAAACCTCCTCCGGCATCGTACCGCGAATATTGTTGCAATGTATGTTGAAGTTGAGCAGATTGGTAAGTAACCCAATTTCTGCAACGTACAAGCAAACGACTGTGAGACGGACACATTGGAAACTCGTTGGAGAATCGAATCGAATCCATCCAAACTCACCACTGGGCACCGAACCTCCCAATCGGTTGAAACCCAGGAAAAGAGAAGTCAATTGAGTGAACAATCCAAGCGTCGTTGGTATGTTACCGACAAGGTGGTTGGCAGAATACGAAAACTCTCGCAAGGACGTCATGCCAGCCAACTCGATGGGAATCATAGCTGATAGCGTCTGGGCCAAATCAGTGCCGGAGATTCGAATCTCTTCCAATGACGAGAGGAGAGATATTTCTGGGGGCATTGTTCCAACGAGTCCCCGAAGGTCAGTGGTCGCAGTACCATCCAACGATAGCTGCGTGTAAGCACCCTCCTCATTGCATTGACTGTCCACCAGCGCCCACCTCGTCTCGCCCCATTCACATTCATGGACATCGTAATCTAGATAGTTTTCAAGATCAGAGTCAAACCAAACACCTGGAACGTCTCCTCCAAAGGAGTAAAAAAACGTCACCAGGGCAAATTGTTGCTGTCGGCGCCATTGCGGAAGTTCGTCTAGATACGGATGCCACTTCATCCATCGGTAGGCTTTCGCCTGAGGACTGTCCGGCGACACCTGCAGAACCCCGATTGTAAAGTCTGGCAGCTCCACAATTTGATATGACTGGCTGGCACCGCCATTTTCACCGTCCATGTCGCCGTCCACTGTTGATTCGTCTGTGAAGGTCGGAGAATCGGTTTGCAGCGGTTGCTCCTCCACGGAAAAACAATCAGGATTGGGTCCTGTTTGAAACCTCCAATCGGTTGACACGGTCACTTCTGGTATGGTTTGGACTAGCAATTCTTCGTCCTCTTGGATCAAAGTGGTCCCTTGGTTGAGACAAGTAAGCCATCCGAAAGGGCTGCCAGAAGGATTTGTTTGGGAATCCATGAACGAGAATATAGTGTCCATTCCACACTCGATGACGCTATCATCGTACAGCGTATCTTCGGCACATTGTACGCCCAGTTGAAGGGCGAAATAAATATCGGTCACAAGAAGTGCAGCATCCGGTTGTGCGCACACGGTCGTTCCATTATTCATGGATGCAACGGTGGTGGGGATATAATTTGATTGGCAGGAATACTGAATTGACTGGAACTGATTCACGTAGGATGCCTCCAGAGTCGGTAGTGAAGTCGGCAAATCAATTGCCGTACAATTCAACACGGAGTCATCGATATATCTGCAGTTGACAGAATCACGGCTAGGTGATGATAACCACTCAATTATCCCGTTGTCACACGTCAACAAGAAGCTTGGTGCGGATACAATACAAGTAGCTCCGGATACTGATTGAAAGTCATCACTCTTCAATAGCCAAGCAAAATTGACTGTGAAATAAACTGTCTGTAGGTGATGAGGCGGTAGTAGAGAGCTTGTTGCTGGTTGTGTTGCCTCGTAAGGGCCTGAAATCTCCGGTTCCAGTTGCAAGATACATGCGGTCGGAACATGATGAATGTCGGTGAGCACTTGGAGAGGTTGAAAAGTGACATTGCAGTCACCCTCACACAACTTCCCGTTGGTGCACCAAAACTCGTTCGATGGGTGTTTATTGTCAGGGTAAAAGTTGTGGACGTTTTGGCCTTGGCATTCAAAGAAGTAATCGTCATTGACTGCCGTTGAGAGGGAACCGTTTGTGATGCTCTCAGCAGCAGCATCGTTGGAAGAATCTGCGCAGAGAATATTCAGCCGGCTCAGGTGCCAAATTTGGTTGACTGCTCCGTCTTCTGTCTCGAGGCAGTAGACGTCTTGCTCAGAAGAGTCTGTGTAGACAAACGTCGACTGAAGGTCATTGGAAGAGTTTCCCTCACAGGCATAGAAGATGGAGCCAAAGGTGCTGTTGCTCTTGTAGACTTCTTGGAGTGTCGTGGTACACTCAATCGAGCTTCGATTGGTTTGCACACATTGAATGCTTTCGTCGGAAGTGGCCTCAAAATCGATCAGTCCTTCTCCTTGACAAACAGCTTCAAGTTCTGCTGGCTCATCTGGTCCACAGAGACCTGAGACTTGCAGCTGAAAGTCCCCTCGATACTCCAAACGAAACAACGAGGAGGTCCTTGCTTCGGCCACGGTTCCAAATAGTTTGAAGCTACCGGTACGAATCAGGCAACAGAGAAAGAGTACCAGGGAAGATAAGCCTATGGACCGTCGCATGGTCTCCTCCGTACATGTACATGTACCAAGTACAGGAATAGAATCTATTTGCAAGTTGTGAGGGGTGGAGATAAAAATTGATGTCGTGAGTTGTGAGGTGTTGTGTGTTGTGTGGTTGTGTGTTGTGAGAAGGTTGGGAAAGAAAGAGACCTGATAGTTTAGTAAATTAACTGGCTTAAAAGAGGCTTTGCAGGCTTCTTCATTTGTCTGCTTGGCGATCCTTTTAGTTGCCATGGCGGCATGGCTTGAGTTGCTGTGGACTTGCTTTCAGTTGCTATCCCAAGATGAGCTGAGAATTGGAAATGCCACAGCATTCCTTTTGTCCTCACATTGTTTCTGTAGAGCCACAGGTTTTCCGGTATCAAAACCTTTAGGTAACGGTACCAGCAAGCTACCTTTGATCCCCTTGGCAGCCACCCGCCTCCACAAGCCACCGGCAGGTGACACAATAGTTGTACAGTACAGTGCGATAGGCTACAAAGAATTGGAGTGACGACCAGAGCATGAACGACGCACGCGAGAGAGCCATTGTGGAAGCACGCGTACGGGAGCGACAATGGATGTACTGGGGGCCCTTGGCCGTCGCTCCAATCCCCTACATGTGTGTCACGCTTTATCGATCGGCCAAGACACCACAAACCAAGCAGCTATTGCTGGGGGTGGGGATGATTGGAATTCCAGTGGCTACATATGCCACAAGAGTGTATCTGATGCAGAATCCTGGAGATGTGTCCAGAATTGGATTGGAAAAGCAAAGGCAGGAGGTCAACAAGCTGCCTTGATGGATGCGTGTCTGAAGAAGGAGCGATTCATGATTGAATGTGATCATTCTACATCGTATTGGTGCCCTAACAAAAAGCAGCACAAGTAGTCCAGCTAGTAGATCATAAGACCACGCATACATGTTTCTAACAATGGTACAAACAGTATCGTATCCAACTAGCTATTAATAGGCTACAACATCGTCACTCCTGGCTCTTGAAAAGTTTGTAGTATATTGAAGGGAAGGGGCACGGTACTTGCGACTTCGTACATTGTATTGATCCTCGCCCTCGCTCAGATTATCCAGCCACTTTTTTGGAGCCAACACACAAGCTTAGAATAAAGGCAAACCCAGAGATCTGATTCCCCAGGAGCTTGCCTCGTTCTCCCTCTCGCTCATCCCTCATCCCTCATCCCCCACCCCAAGCCTGCAAGCAAGCCCTTGTGTACCGGCGTGGTACCGGTATCTAACTTACTGACTAATCCAAGGACCTGTGAACATGCTTCGGTCCTGGAGAGTGGAGACGAGAGTGTGATTTCAGGGGAACCTCTTCAACGGCGGTCTGGGATGCAGTACACTTGTACAAGTTAAAAATGTAAACATTAGACTGAAGGTGGCCTTCGAGTCATGCGAGGAGTATGGTACTTACGTGCTTGTCGGTGGTCGATCTAAACCCGTACAGTACGGAGTACGGTACTCTAGTACTTTTACTTTTTAAACGGTGTAGTTAGGTGCTCGAGGTACGGTACGTTGATACGATACGTGTATTCGATCAGAAAATTTAATATGAAGCCAGCACCGGTATGTCATACCTGAAGTACCGATACAACTTCGACAATCATACTTACAGTTACTGGTATTGAGCGCAGCTTGAGCAGATATTATTCTAGCTAGTAGCTATTAAATAGTACATTGTATTCAATTGTCTCCAGCCTTCTCATAGGAAAGCAAGTTGTTAAAGCGGATTCTCCAGTAGTTAATCCTTGTTGTACTTTGATTCAAGATCCATTATCGCGTGATACTTCAACCACAATCGATGGTTAAAAGAAGCCTGCCCCCCCTGCTGGGCAGCTCTATGTGGTTCTTTTGATGGTCATTAATTGTGATGCGGCACAAACCTTCCTGACGTGGCGCAGATGATAATAAGTATTTGGGTTCTTGAAATTGGCACCAAGCAAGCAATAAAAATACACCGTACATTACTACTAGTAGTACCGGTACCTGGTACTACATGTAGCTAGTTTGAGACTATCATCGGGTACTGTACCTCACTACAGACTACAGTACTACCGGTTCCAGTATTGAGCTGAGTAGTGAATCGCTAAATAAATAGACTCTGAAGCACGATATAGAGACACCGTATAGTAGTACCGGTATGATACGATTAATAGCTAGTACTGTAGTACCACTCGTAGCTCATGCAAGTCTGAATCGAATGATTCATTCAATCTGACCCTGTCTTTTTGGCCACAGCGCTACAGCAGAGCTCAGGCCAGACACTCCACTTTCGAAAGCGATACTCGAGAGTGACAATCCCTCTCAGTATTCTTTAGTTACAACATTTGGCCATGGTTAGGTTGGAGCTCCAAACATGGTTTCAAAACCGCATTGTCAGGAGAACCTCTTCGTTGCTGGTGGATCACAAGCAAAGTATTGACGTTACGGAGGACGCTAGCGACGTCGACGACACATGCGATTGTGACAACTACCAGGAGCCAGTTGTTCCCTTGCACAGGAAAGAGATCCAGGTTGGCAAGCTTCTTGGCACGGGCAGCTTCTCGCAGGTACACGAAATAACAAATGTGAGTCTTCGCGGAAAGCTGGCATCCTTTTGCTCCCAAGAGGAACAAGCATCGCGGCAGCTCTTTAGTGCTACATTTCAGGCCAAAGCAGGCTCGAATAGCGAGGATACCGGTTCCCGATATGTCATCAAGCATTTGAATCGAAAGTTGTTAAGGCGACCAAGGCAATTCCACCACGCAGCGCAGTCTCTGATTGAGGAGGCCGATGTCATGGCCAAGCTAGATCACCCTAACATTCTTAAGATCAGAGGCAAGGCCCTTGGTGGAGCGTCCGCATTTGCAGAGACGGGGCGCTTTGATGGTTTCTTCATCATCACGGATCTGCTCTCGGGGACGCTGAAGCAACGCATTGAAGAATGGAAGCGCGCAAAGGAATATCAATCTTTAGGATCCCTCGACAAGATACTGATGAAGACAAGGCACGCCATTGGGCTGTCCTCGGCGTTGGATTACCTGCACGATAGGAGAATCATCTTCAGAGATTTTAAACCTGACAACGCCGGGTTCAAGACGGATGACACGGTCCAGCTATTCGACTTTGGCCTGAGCCGAACGTTACCAGAGCCAGGGCAGGCGAAAGAAGAATTCTCTGGTGGCAGTAATGATCTTGGACTGCTTGGTGAAGATGAAGTTACGTATCTCATGTCGTTGGCTGGAACTACAAGGTAGGTGGCATGATGGTTGTTTGACTGAGGATCCATCTTTTGATGGGACACACAAATAACTCAAACGGATGGACTCGACTCGTTCTGCGTTGTTTCGATTTGTGGCAGATACATGGCTAGTGAAGTCCTATTGACTCGTCGATACAATCTCAAGGCAGATGTGTATAGCTTTGCGCTTGTGTTTTTTGAGATGCTGGCAGAGAAGACTCCTTTTGAAGGCTTTGGCTTTGGATGCTTTGAAGAATATGTATGCAGATTGGGAAGGCGCCCGGAACTCAGTCGATTGGGACTGCCCTCCGGACTTGAGGGTCTCCTGGAAGCGGCCTGGCACCAAGACATTGCGGAACGTTTTTCCATGAAGGATGTTTGCGAAACCTTGCTACTTCTGGTGCACGATATGGAGGCTGGGTTGGTTGAGCCAAAGGAGCCAACCAACTAGTTTTGGGCTGGCTGGTATATACCGATAGGAACCCTTGAAGCACTTCTGGCTGGATTAGATTAGATTAGATTGGATTAAATGAGATAACAACCCTACCAGGTACTCATCCCCTTCTCCTTCCAGCTCCCGTTCATCATTCGATTGATCATTCCTCCTTCGTCGACCTGGTCGGACAGTGTATTCGTGTAATTGGGTCGGGTGTGGCAGGTTTTTTGAACACAGCAGAGCTGAGTATTTTCAGCCGGGAACTTCTTCGAAAGCAATCCTACTGGCTAGCTAGCTAGGAAGACTGTCACTCGACTCGACTCGCATCTCCCATCCCCCATTCCTACTAGCTAGTTGACGAAGCCGCCATCGCTGGTATCGTCCCTGTTATCATATCATATTGTAGTACCTTCGACGACAGTTGCTGTGTTTTGTTGTAGCCATAGCTTGCTGATCACCAAGCAAACGAGAGAAAATAGACAAGCAGTAGAGGGAGATCGAGATTGAAAGTACCATTGCATCATGTACGCAAAAGACGATGAAGATTTGATTGATCGCGTCTCGGATGACGAGGATGCCATGGTGGAAGATGACAATGGCGGTGGAAGAGCTAAATCGCGCAGCAAACGAGACGATGCAGATGATGAGCCACCATTGGAAGGATATGAAAGGTGTGTTGGATTGGATGAATGTCCGTGATACTGCAAAATGGTTCCATTCGAATCTAGGCGTCATATCCTGAAAGATTTATCTGTGCTTTTCTATTTACTTGTGTTACTAACTAGATATGATTGTTTCTGAATTTCCTTTCCTGTGGATTACACTTACACTTACAGGACAGCCATGATTGGCCAAGGAGCATACGGGATTGTGTACAAGGGGAAGAAGGAAGACACTGGGGATGTTGTAGCCATTAAGCGCATCCCTTTCTCGGATTCCACGCCAGAAGGAGGTGTGCCGTGCAATGTCATCCGTGAGATTAGCTTGCTAAGAGAACTGGATCATCCCAATGTGGCAAGTTTAACTACTTTTTTTAGGTGGGAAATTAAATTGGTATCTAAAAAGATTTTTCATCTTCCAATTCCCACCAGGTCCGGCTTTTGGATATCATCCAAGCTCAGCCAGGTGGTCTCTACCTTGTCTTTGAGTATGTTTCTCACGACTTGAAGACATACATGGATCAGTTCCAGCAAAGTGATGATATCACTGAACGGGTTGGATTGCCTGTTCCCACGGTCCGTTCTTTTCTGAGGCAAATCATTGCGGGGGTTGGATGCTGCCATACCTATCGAATTTTGCATCGTGATCTCAAACCTCATAATGTACGTACTCAGCTTTACTGGTGGGGTATGAATCAAGTTATCGAGTTAACCAAACTAATCTCTTGACAATGAACCCAATGGCATGGGTATCCAACCTGCATGATCATTTTGGTCTTTTTGACGATGGTGGCAGTTGCTGATTACTGCTGACGGAAAGCAGGTTAAATTGGCCGATTTTGGTTTGGCACGACTGTCCGCCATTCCCAATGGCCCCTACACATTTGAGGTTGTCACATTGTGGTATCGTGCTCCAGAGCTACTCTTGGGTGCCAATCGATACTCCACTTCGGTAGATGTCTGGTCCATAGGATGTATCTTTGCCGAAATGGCAAGTGGTATGCCTCTCTTCCCCGGACGTTCGGATATTGATCAGCTATTCAAAATCTTTCAACGTCGTGGAACACCCACATCAGGTATGTGGCCACAGGTATTGAGATTGCCTCATTACAATGCCGAGTTTCCGCAGTGGAGAGAACGTCCCATTACTGAATTTGTGCCCATTCAGGGACTGGGAGGAACTACAGGTTCTGATTTGTTGAACAAACTATTGTTGTACGATCCTGATCGACGCATTGCCTGCAAAACTGCTCTTCAGCATCCATACTTTACGCAACAAGACTAAGGAAGAGCTCGCCTTTTCAGTTTTTTTGAGCCTGAAGCAGCAATCGTGGCTCTGTGCAATCAACAAAACTGCTGCGTATTGACTAGCTAGAGAGGTTGAAATGGTACTGTAACCCTGGTTTCCCCCGTTGTGAGGTACTGGTTGTCATGAAATCAAGGAATCGACTGGGGCACTACTACGATTGATAATTCTGTGTCTCTTGCTTGCCAATTGTGATGTTCCAAAGGATTATGAGGGTTCATTCATAACTGTCAAAGATTCGGCAGAGCTTATTAGAGGGCACGGATGATGGTCTTCAACGCCACGGGCACATCCGCAAGCGCCCCTGCCGCTGCAGATCACCATTGCCGCGAAGGCCACATGCGTCAAGATGTGAAGAGTACCCGTGTGATCACATAACATTGCAGGGTTTTGTGGTACCAGGTACGTCCGTTTCTAGTAGTAAAAAATAGATACTTTAGTACTTCACAATGTCGAGACATTAATGCGACTCGTTGTACTGCAGTAACTTGTTCAAAATGCAGTAAGTAGTAGTAGTTGTTGTCGTTGGGCTTCATATAAAAATGTGCGGTTCATAGGAAGAACAATTGTCTGGTGTGGTCTGGTTCAAAAATTGCAAAACATAAAATCAGCACACTTGTTTGGTCGGTGAGTCGAATCGATGGAGCCTACGCGGAGACCTCCATGCGCAAACTTTCGTCCTTTTGGATCTCTGCAGAGTCGTTGATTTCTTCCGATTCAGCGTCGCCGCCAGTGGGGATCTTGAGCGTGGGATCGGGATCCTTGTTGTCGTCATCAGCCTCGTCTTGCGCGTCGTTGCTGGGTTCTTCTCCAAAGGGGTAAAATTGAGGTTTGGGGATTCCAAGGAACTTGAGCAGGAAGAAGGTTCCTTCCATGATGAGAAAACTGCCAATTCCGGCGATGAGTCCGTTAGCGATACTGTAGGTCAAGGGCATGATGATGACAGTCAAGAAGGCACTGGTTGCGTGGGAGAGGTTGTACCATTTGACATTGGCCAAGGACTTGGACATGATGGCCCCGACAATGATGAGTGCACCTCCAGTGGCCCACGGGGGGATGGCGGCAATGATGGGAGCAAAGAAGATGCTCAAGAAGAAGAAGAATCCACAGATGCAGGCAGCCATTCCAGTTCTGGCTCCAGCTTTAACTCCAGCACCAGATTCAATGTAGGAAGTGACAGGAGAGAGTCCAAAGATGCTTCCAAACATGGTTGCGAAGGCATCACTGGCAAATGCCCATCGGCTTCGTGGGAAGTCTCCAGCTTCGTCGGTGTATCCGAGATCCTGAACGAGAGCCAGCAAAGTACCGGAGGTATCCAAAAAGTCGACGTACAAGAAGGTGAACAAGGCAACACCGACACTTCCCAGATCTGAAGTGTAGTTGGCCAAGAGTTTATCCAATGGTTCAATTGACACGACTTTCTTGAAGTATTCAAAGCGTTCATTTCCAGCGGGGGTATCAGGGAAGTAGGTAATAGCAGTGCCACGGAACCAGGAGATGAATGTGATGAATCCAATTCCAATGATGAAGGCAGAACGATTTCTGTACAGGAAGAAGGAACAAGTAAGTTGGTTAGACCGGCATCTCAACACCGCCTTCGTTTTCAGTTGTTTTGTTTTTCTGCTTACTGGTAAGCCATGAGGATGAGCATGATCATCAGTCCCAAGATTCCGACCCAGGCAGTTGGGGAAGTCATGACACCGCCAAGATCATCGCAAGTGTATGCGTCGCTGATAGTACAGATTCCCTCATTTTTACAGGCGTCGGTGTATGCCACAATGGGTGTACGCTTGTCTTCGGGGCATGCTCCCAGAGTGACAGCAGTGGCGATATCACTAACCACGATACCGATACCCTCAGCGGTCTGAAGACCCAAATGAGCCAAGAAGAATCCAATGGCGGCGGGGGTAGCGACACGAACAGGTTCAGGGATGAGTTTGGTGATCGCATGGCGAACTCCAGTGAGGGCCAAGAAGGAAAAGATGACACCCTCAATGAGGACGGCGGTAACGGCAGCTTCGTATCCGATTTTTCCAGTTCCACGCCATCCCACCACGCTGTAGGTGAAGTATGCGTTCATTCCCATACCAGGTGCCAAGGCGATGGGCAAGTTGGCCAATAATCCCATGCACAAACAACCAAAGAGACTGGCAATGGCCGTGGATGTAACAAACTCGCGCTTGATGGCTTCTTGGCATTCCAGGTAGGTGTCACCAAAGATACCGCCGTCGTCTTCGTTGGGAACACAGGGACCTCCCGAGTCAGCCAAAATGCGTGGGTTCACAGCCAAAATGTACGCCATGCTCATAAAGGTAGCAGCGGCTCCTCGAAACTCCGAGGTAAAATTCGTCTTGCGACCTTCAAAGTCAAAGAAACGACCCACAGGCGAGTGGTGGACTGCCGCGTTCAGTTTTTCAATCATTCCAGATGCCATGGTCGAAAATCGAAAATCGAAAATCAATGTTGGTGCTTCAAACAAATTCAATGGATTAAAATGAGGAGGAGGATGTAGCTCTCTTTTTCTTCTTTTGCGTTGTTCTTGTTGAGAAGTGAGAATTGTGGGAAAGAGGATCAAAAGAGGAAAGATTGATAAAGCTTCTCACTCACCACAACATGGGTGGGTGGATCTCGTCCAAGATCTTCGCCGTCGGTTTCTCGCAAAAGAAGCACCGAAGCGTGACAAAGGATCCATCAGCGGAACATCCTGTCAGCTCCAGGAGGCGCTTCCAATGTCGAAGGTGCTTTACCCTTTAAGTAAAACAGTTAAAGGTGCGGTGACGGCATTTTAAATTTTGACACCCAAGGTTTCACCGACACATCTCTTGATCCCAATTGCTCCAAGCTCCCGTTGACGCAGTTTTTTGTAAGCCTGAACCTTTCTGTTGTTGGTTGTCGGGAGCACATCAGTTCAAACGTCTTTTAAGGTCTGGCCGTCGCTAGGATTGATTTTTCTTCAAATTGAGCCATTTGTTGGTGATAACGACAAATCTGACGCAATATTCGCCTATTTGACACGAATTCGCTCAAATAAAGCCATAGAATTGTCATTTTTAGACCTACCACGGCCAGACCTTAAAAGACAATTCATCGATTTTGAACTGATGTGGGAGCAGTTGGCAACTTGGACCCAACAAAGAGGTTTGGCTGAAACCTGTACCACCTGGCACCGGTACCGTGGGTGGGAGTGTGGTGTGGGGGGAATAATGTAGCTGGTCGAGAATTTCACTCAGACATCCAGAAGGGTCCTATTGCTGTGTCTGGAGGGGATGTGCTTACTAAGGTTGAAGAACGTGTCTTTGGAGGCTGAAGCATCTCCGCCTATCCCGGTGTCCAGAAGTTGATGATATGGCCGATTGCCGATGACCCTACCGTATGCAACAGCAATCGTCAATGCTGGGAACCAGCTGCCTTCGTCTGAGGCTCGGGGCTGCTGGCTGGAAAAGGAACGTGCCAAATGCCAAGCCAAAGTACCGTTCGTAGCCAGCCACCAGCCACCAGCCACCGGTGAACATGACAGGGTAGCATCTTCCCTACTAGCTAGAAGTGGCTGCTTGATGATAGCTATCCAACCTCACGTGGGAGGAGGAGGTACTGTTGCTGCATTTGTACAGTACCAGTGCTGGCACCGGTAATGCTATCATGGTACATGTACGTACTAGACCATCAGCCAGCCAGCTTGGATCCGCATTAGGATGTGCACAACGGTAGATAGCAAGCCAGTGTTAGCTTCAGATCCTCCGACATGAACGCATTTTGTCTTTAGAATCTTGACAGACTAACTAAGCGGGCATCTCTTCATCTGGGCGTTGCAATTCTTGGCCACACTTCCTCTTTACGCAACCATACTGCAAGAGAGACTTCTCCGCTCCAAAGAAAGAGGTTTGCTTCGTACGGTACCGGTAGAGTGGTACCAACCCTCCGCTCTATTGCCCACGTTGCGGTACCGGTACATGTACATGTACCGGTACGAGGGACCGGAATGGGCTCTTACTAGTATTAATATACCGAACGCTTCCCAAATCAAAGCATTAACAACCGTAATGTAAAGGATTTAATAAGCCGCTTTGACGCGGTTCAAGCCGTTCCAGTGGTTCGACCCTGCTCCAAAGTCAAGACACAAGAGTCAAGTGGTGGCAAAGTGGTATCAGCAAGCTTGTCATTGTGTACCGGTGACTTCTCTCCTCGGCTCGACATAGAGACTTACGGAGAGGAATGCGATGGAGGCCCGCGATGATGCTACTAGCGGCAGCAACGGCGACGATGGCAACGAGTCTGATGATTCCATAGCCATGCCAGCGTCGAATGTGCAGGACGAAAATCAGGACTCCGAAAGAGTAGAAGTCAACGATACGTCTTCTTCCATGTTCTCCAATCAGCACAGTTTCAATAGTCGCATCATGTTGAAAATTCTTCGTGATCAGCAGCAACCACAACAACGACAACGACAAGACAGTGAAAGAATTGAGGAAAGCAAGAGAGAAGAAGAAGAGGAGGAGACTGCCAAGTCCCTAGCACTACATGTAGAATCCACCGACGAACCTGACGACGTTGTGCCGGTTCCTGCTCTGCACACAAGTACTATTACGAATATTATGAATACGAATTCTAGTAGTGGAGACCCACGTCGCGTGCGTCTGAGGCCACCAGACGATGTGAGCATCAAGGACCGATCTGCCATGGAAGCCTTGAGAGCCAGTCAGACTCCTGGTGCCATTCGAGTGGCCGGAATTGACGGAGCTCCCCCCCATGCTAGACGAAGACGAATCGGGGGTTCTAGCCGTTGGCGAAAACAGCAATGCCCGAAACCTCGCCTCTGCTGCTAATCTTACCGATGCCGAGGCACGGGCTCTGACGCAAGGGGCCATGCTAGAGGCAGCTAGGATCAGCATGCAGGTTGCTCCCGGGGCTGTCAGTGTCGAGGGCATGGGATGCATCAACAGATTTCCTCATTCAACTACAACGCCACAACATGACGCCGACAATACATGTACTAATAATGATCCAGAAATGGCTGCTAATGCAGAACTACTGGATCTTGCCAATTTGAATCCTGAAAACGATCAAGTCCTTTTGGAAGCTACACTAGTCGACAATTTATATGTAGAAGCAACACCCGTCAACAGTGTCGCTGGCGGAAGTGAACACACTGTTGGGTCGCAAAAACACAAGAATATGGAGGAGCTCGAACTCACAGATATCGTCAAGAGTGGCAAGGCCGTCCGGCAGCTTGTTTTGGTTCTGGCACTTTTACTTTGTTTGGGACTGGCAATTGTGGTGCCATTGGTCCTGGTCGGTACTACCGCTGGTGATGGTGACAATATTGATTCGAGTGTCGAACAAACAGCAACAGTGCCTCCAACGAGACGTCCTCCCTTTCACAAAATACTTCATCCGTATGTTCTGGAAGAAATCAAAAGAGATCCCTACAGCACGGAAGCACTGGCCAATGAGTGGATGCAGGATGACCCTAATCTGGAAACATATTCAGAAGATCGACTGCTGCAAAGATTCACACTCGCTTGTTTTTGGTATGCCACAAATAGAGAAAACACCTGGAAACGAACGGATCAATGGATGAGCCATAGTGTATCCGAGTGCGACTGGTATACGGTGCACCCCAACAAAACAATCTGTGATGAAAACAATGTTTTCAGAATCCTCAATCTCACCGGGAATGCATTGAAAGGAACCATACCTGAAGCGCTGAACTTGTATGGACAAGTAGTAGTCTCTGATGTGTCGCACAATAAGCTTGCAGGAACAATACCATCAATATCGGAGAGATCCAAGGTATTTGAAGTCATGGATTATTCCTACAATGATTTTGAAGGACATTTCAGTGTCGACTTTGGTATTTCCCAAATTTCTCTTCGAATCTTCAAAATTCAACACAATCGATTTGGTGGAACCATTCCGATAGAGGTTGCATTCATGCCAAATTTGACCCATGTGGATGCCACAGGGAACCAATTCCAGGGACGGCTACCCGATTTCTTTGGAGTTGTCGAGGAGCTGGAAGTTATTCGGATGGGTGGTAACCTCCTTGGGGGGACCCTGTCACATACCATTGGTGAACTCAGCAATCTACGGGAACTTGATCTCTCCGGCACTAGCCTTAGCGGTGCCCTGCCGGTCCAGTTGGAACAGCTGCCGCATCTGGAGGTTTTGAATGTTGCAAATACAAGCATCACAGGGTCCATTCCGCAAGGGCTTTGTGACAAGAAAGAAGCAGGTCATCTGACTCTGGGTTGTGGTGATGGGGATACTGTGCAGTGCTGCTGAATCTAGCTAGCTTGGGTGGATGAATACCGGTACCGGTAGCCAGCTACTCTAGCTAACTCGTAGCTTATAGCCAACTATCCAGCTACTAGCTAGACTACTCGTGCTACCGGAACGGTAGGCGAACAGATCGAATGATTGAAAACGATCATTCACTGATGGCAATCACGACAAAGCAAAGCAAAATAATAATGCGATCGGAACACGGCGTCAGGCAGACAGAATTGAGTAGTTAGGGTAACTATAGGGTTAAACTTATTTATTACATCGAATTTATTTATTCTGCAATATATTTACCTTATCTCCTGTCTTCCGAGCTGGTTTTGAATTTGCACCGACGATGGCGTTCCACACTTCCGAGAAACCAATTCAAATCACACAAGTGCCACAACAGAAGGAAGCCATCACACGAAAAGCCCAGAGTACATACTACTACTATTCATAGCTAGCTAGAGCCTCATCAGTGCTACTAGTAGACCGATTGACGATGTACGGCAGTGTGTTTTTTGGGAGTAACAAAGACAATGACGATGACAATGGCAATTCAAGGCCTTTAGGAAGTCAAATCAGTTTGCCTGTCATTCCTCCAGGTGAAGCAGACAATGCTAGAAGTACATGTACTACTGGTAGTAAGTCTTCTACTGTGGGGCCTTCTCCCCTCTTAGACGAGTGTGCTGAAGTGTCCAAGAAGAGAGGAACTGCGACAATGATGAGTTGCATCGTCAACTTGGCCAACACCATTGTGGGCGCTGGAATGCTGGGACTCCCAGGTGCTTTTGGAGGAACGGGTTACGTGGGTGGGTCCATCTTGATCGTGCTGGGGGCTTTTTTCTCCTCCATGGGATTGTGGTTGCTCTCTCGAGCGGCACAACGAGCTGGATTGCCCAGTAGCTTCTACTCGGTGGCTCATGCAGCAGTTCCTCAGTACACTGTCTTGATTGACTTGGCTGTGGCACTCAAGTGCTTTGGCGTTGCCACGGGATATCTCATCACGGTAGGAGATTGTATGGTCGATGCACTCGATCACATCCTACTCAATGACAAGGACAACGATACTCCCACTGGAATCACGAAACTCATCCTCACGAGACAATTCTGGGTCGTTGCCGCCGTACTGGCTGTACTTCCCATTTCATTTTACAAGACGCTCGATTCGCTCAAGAAAACATCCGCCATTGCGCTCATATTTGTCCTTTTCCTGGCTTTTGGAATTGTGGCTTACGCCAATGGACTCGCGGATCCATGCTTGGATACTGAAGAAGATGTCTGTCGAGGAGAAATTCTACCCTTCACGGACATTTCCACTACCATCTCCAAACTACCCATTTTTGTATTTGCCTTTACGTGCCATCAAAACATTTTCCCCGTTGTCAATGAGCTCGCACAGCGCACACAACAAAGACTCAATATCATCATTGCGGCATCCATTGGAGTGGCACTCATTCTATTCTACATTGTCGCCACGGAAGGATACAAAACATTTGGATCCATGACGCGAGGAGATGTACTACTCAACTACCCAGAAACTGGCAAAGTCACTATACTACGAATATGCATTGCAATCATGCTGTCACTACACTATCCACTCCAATTGGATCCTTCCAGACGATGCATCAAAAGTTTGATTCGGGAAATTCAAAGACAGTGGAACAAACCAAATCAGACTGGCAGCAATCCCACCAGACTCTTTCATAGAAGAACACCCGATCTGATAGAACAAGAAGCAGAAGAACAAGAAGGCCAGCCATACCAATGCGCAAGTGAAGAATCCAACAGTCATTATAAGCAGAACCAGGAGTTGAAGCAACAATCTGCCAATGACAACGACGACGATGATGACACTATGTTCTACGTCATTACAATTTCCTTTTTACTTTGTTCCTTTGCTCTGGCCATGATTGTCAATGATCTAGGAGTCATTCTGGCAATGGTGGGTGCCACGGGATCGACTCTAGTCAGCTACGTGCTACCCGGATTGATTTATCTCAAGTTGCATCCATACCAAGATCTTTCCAAACGATTGGCCTATCTGCAGTTGGGTTTGGGTTGCCTCATTATGCCCCTTGCGCTCTATTTCGTTGTCATGCAAAGAATCAAAACGTAAAACAAAAAGAAGGGGATCGGCGCCAATGGTGGTATTGAACGTTCGCCAGGTTCGTGAACCTATTCGTGTACCGGTTAGTAATAGTGAAGTGCCGGCACAACAAGGAAGCAAACGTTGCAATGAATAGAATGGAAATAGCTCCAAAGAAATTAGCAGCATATGTTCCATACCTGCGACATACGATTTGATTTCAGGGAACTACTACGTAATACATGTAGAGAACTAGCTAGTAGCCAGCCAGCCAGCTGGCTAAGGTTTACTCGGAGTACATGTCATAGCCACATACCCGGTACCTACGACATAGATCTACATGTGCACTGTACTGTACCATTATTTCAGTGCCTGCACTTGCTAGTCAAAGCTTCAGCACGCTAGAGCTAGAGTGCATGTTGTCACTGATACTAGCTAGTAGTCTACATACATGTATGTACGTAAAAGGTAGACTACATCAATAGCGAAAAACTAATTTTAAAAATAAATAATGATAAACAGACTTGCCGACTAGAGTCTACAGGAGTGACATGGGAGAACAGGCTCGAGTCACAGGTCACAGCAGACAGGTAGATGGTAGTACTCAGTAGACAAGAAGCAAGGCCCACTAACCAGAAGGTGAGACATGCAATAAATACGATCTATTGGATACAGCTTCTGATTGAATTCTGCACGGAGGAGGAGTATTCCAGAAACCAGAAACAGTTCTTCTTCAATCAAAAACAAAATAAATTGGGTCATTACGAAGAAGAACCTCGTCACTTGGTGCGTCTAAGGTGATTGGATACTTGGATACTAGAGACCCTGGTTTTGAGCATACTATTTTACTATTTTGCCCATTCATCACCCATAAAGAAATTGACCTTCAGCTGCTGAAAAGTCCAGGTTAATGGAGCTTTAGTGGTGACTTGGGGTCGAGTCAAAATCAATCAAAAATTGAGCGTTTTCACTCACTCTTTACCTATTTCTAACAAATAAAACAGTAGACTAGCAGATTTGTTTTTCTGCAGTTTTTAGTGATTGTGGCTCCTATCTTTAGAGCTTCTCTCTACTGGCCAGAGCTACCGTTGCTAGCTGGCCACTTGGTTCATCTCTCAGACCTCCTGGTAGAGGTTTCTTATTATCAAGTGGAAAACTAAATTTGCTTTGCTTCTGGTTCTTTTCTGGACGAATTATTATTGCCCCCAAGAGTGCACCAAGACTTAAGACTTTTAATACGAAACGATGTCGGCCGATTAGGCTGATTCACCAGAACGTGACAAAGCATTATTCTTCGCCTTCTCAAAACAGTTGTTAGGCCTAAAAAGGAGTACCAGGTACTGCTTGGAGTAGTCTAAGGTCAATCTAGCTGGTACGAAGGCTCTAGAACCCCTTCTGGATTCCATTCTGGAATGTGAATATTATGAGAATCGAATCGAATCAACCCAACTCTGCTTTCCACAAGTGCTGCTACATGTATTTTCCCATTCTTTTGGAAAAAGGAAAGCAACCCACATCAACAGCTCCCACACCAGAGTACGGTAACTGCTCAACCCGACAAAACGCTTAGCCAGCTAGCTACTAGTAGCCACTGCAAGATCAACATCAACATCATGTCATCGCAGCAAAACAGCACCATGCGGCCGTGCCAAAGCTCTACCAGTCACTACCATGACCACTCGAGCGACTTGCAGGTACCTAATGTTGGGGCCGCGGAAGGGGCATGCTCTAATCCTCCTCCGGAAGTGTCATTTCCTGCACGGCTTCATTACATGCTTAATGAGCTCGAGAAGGATGGTCTCTCCCACATTGTGTCTTGGCAGCCTCATGGAAGATGTATGTGTCCCTTTCTTTGACATGGTTAGCCTGTCTCTGGTGTTCTCATGTTGGATTTGTCTTATTTTGATTCCTTGTCGGTGTCCGTTGCCTTTTAGGTTTCCTCGTCCATGACAAGAAGAAGTTTGTGGATTTGGTGCTTCGAAAGTAAGTTGATGGTTTGTGGTGGCTGCCTATCAACTCCAAACCAATCCTTGGCTGACATTGTCTCTTGTCTGTTTGGTTGGCTCAGTTGGTTCCGCCAGTCCAAGTACCCAAGCTTTCAAAGGCAGCTAAATCTCTATGGGTTTCGGCGAGTAACGAGAGGTAAGATGCCTGTGGCGGTACACAGTACTAGTACCTTATTACTACTACAGCCAAGTAAGAGTCAACATTGTGTGAAATGGTAGCCTCTTATCATTGCCAACCCGGTGCTTGCTTTTCAGGCGCAGATAAGAATGGATACTTCCATGAGCTCTTCTTGCGGCAGCGTCCACATTTGGCCTCCCGTATCCAACGCGTCAAGGTCAATGGCAAGGGAACGCGACAAGCGTCTTCTCCCGAATCGGAGCCGAACCTGTATGCCCTCCCGTTTCTTCCGCCAAACCCCTCTCAACGAGCCCATGGCAAAGAAAAGTCATTGACGACGATTCGGTCAAGCTCTACGCCTTTGAGTCTCCAGAGCTTGTTGCCTTCTGCATTGTCAAGTGCTCTCCCAGACCTTCCTCGTCCTCCCGCTCGCGCCTGCCGCCAGACGTCGATTCCACAGGACAGCGTCTTTCGAAGCTGGATGGCTGGGGGTCCGCCTGTCGTGCCTTTGTTGATCCGCGAAACCCAAAGGGCGGCATTTGAGGCAGCTTTGGGCCCTCGGCGGGGCAGCTTCTCTGATAGGGCTGCGTCCTTGCGTCTTCCAGCCGCCACTACTGGGATGGCCGCACAACGCTTGCCCGCAGCGCCTGCTTGGGCATCTACAACGGCACCGCAAATGGCTGACAACGTTGCATGCACCCGACAGCCTTGGTTTCAGTGAGGAACATGCCGCTTGTTGACGAGCCTTGATTCATTTGACCACCTTCTGGACGGCCTCGGGCCTCATACCGGTAGCGAGGCTCACTGGAACGGCGGCTGTATATGTTCATGTCGTTTCGCTCCTGCAAAGTTATTCTCTTTGCTGGGCCTTCATCGTTTTGCACTTTATACCTCGAATTGCCAACTACTCTATGTAGTAGTCTACATATAGTTTATGACGACATTCTTGCCCCAAAGTTAGAAAGCCTTGCCTACTATCGACATCTCTTAATTTTAAAAATAGCTACCAGGTACCGTAGCTAGCCAGCCAAAGGGGTGGAGAGTGGAGACGGTGGACGAGTGCATCCCTTGTGCCCTTCGTGGAATTGGACCGTGGAAGATTGTTCGTGACCCGATGGGGTGGATGACGTGGTGTTTCGAATTGGCCGTTGTGTTTGATTGGCAAAGTAGCATACGTCAGTGCAAACAACGATGTGGAGGCAGTTTACAGGTGGAATGGCAGTTTTGCCGCCTCCAAAGAGCTCGGAAGCAAGAGTCCAAAATTATCCATGGATCGGCGGTGCCATCATTTGTTCATACGCACGAAATTTAATTGCAGGAACTGGGGAGAAAAAGCAAAGGCATGAGTTCTCAAGAGGTTTCGTGGCGAATTTGATTGATTCTTGTTGAAGTTGCGGCAGCTCGTGAGTGAAAGTATGATGGCTAGTTCTCGATCGACGTTCGTAGCGAGCGGAGCCAGATCTTTGACAGACAACCGTTGATGTGTTGATGTGGATGATGGCGGGTGATGTAATGTTGATGCAGCTCCTCCGATGGTGCTCTTTGGGTCTTCGATTCCCGTGGCGGGAAGTCTGGAGTCTTGGTCTTCCTCTCTTGTCATTGGGTACACGACGTGTCCATCACGTCTGTCTTTGGCTGTCCTCCAGACATTGTCTTTTCCCGCTACGATCACTTGATGATGGCCGTGATGGAATGACGGCGATTGATGGCGCTGCTAGCTAGCAAGTCCTCTGTCTTCGACCTCATCACTCGGTGCGTGTCAGCGAAGCGAGAAAAGGTATCTTTTGCGCCTTTTCCAGCATCCAGAAGCCCCAGATTCCCGTTGCTGCTCACCCATCACTCAGCTGAGTTCATAAATTTATTCGAGCTACAGCCAAGAATCCTTTGGTTTGCAGCTCTGATCGGATCTGTCTGGAAGAAGAAAAAACATTACAATTATGCTTCATCGTGGTGCTGCTGCTGCCGCGATTGCGGTCATGGCGGCTTTGTCCTCCACAACCGCTTTCACCACTACGCAAAAATGTAAGTCGCCCGACTCCATAAGTCGAATCAAATGGTTTTCTGCGCCTTGGATATTTTTAGATATCCAAAAGTTGGAAGCATTTTGTGTCCGCATTTTCCATGGTTTTGTCCGGAAAGATCTTTCCGGATTCGAGGACCGAGGACGGCTAGAAGAAACAGAAACATGATGACTTGTCGCCTCGTCTGGCAACGATGAAACATGGAAGCGTTTTCTCACCTTGTTTTCTTTCTTTTCCTTTCCGGATCGCAGCCGCTGCCTTCGTTTCCAACTCTTTGGGAAAAATTGTCGACGGAGGACTTGCCTCCCAGTCTGATGTCAAGGCTTTCAACAGCCCTCTCTCCATGGCTGCCACTTTGGATCAGTCGGATGTCATGGCCACGGCTGCCAAGAAGTCCGTCGAACAATACGTAGAGGAACGTGGAGGAAACCGTCCTATCAAGAAGGTCTTGATTGCCAACAATGGTATGGCTGCAACAAAATCCATCTTGTCCATGCGCAATTGGGCATACATGGAGCTTGGAGATGAGCGTGCCATCCAGTTTGTGGCCATGGCTACCCCTGAAGATTTGAAGGCCAATGCTGAGTTCATTCGCTTGGCTGATGAATATGTGGAGGTCCCAGGTGGTGTCAACAGAAACAACTATGCCAATGTTGATGTCATTTCCAAGATTGCCCAAGAGCAAGGAGTTGATGCTGTGTGGCCTGGTTGGGGACATGCTTCTGAGAATCCCAAGCTTCCCCAGACACTTACTGACCTTGGTATCAAGTTCATTGGACCCACAGCACCTGTCATGAGTGTCTTGGGAGACAAGATTGCCGCCAATATCTTGGCCCAAACTGCCAATGTGCCCTCTATTCCATGGAGCGGTTCGTTTGGAGGAGAGAACGATGGTCCTCTCCAGGCTGATCTTACTGATGAAGGTACCATCCCTGATGAGACCTTCGAGAGAGCTACCTGTCGCAATGTTGAAGAAGCAATTGAGGCAGCTGAGAAGATCGGCTACGAAGAAGGTCTCATGATCAAGGCCTCCGAAGGTGGTGGTGGTAAGGGTATTCGTTTTGTTGACAACGAAGAAGATCTTCGCAACGCTTTCATCCAAGTCCAAAATGAAGTTGTTGGATCTCCTATTTTCATCATGCAACTTTGTAAAAATGCCCGTCACTTGGAAGTACAGATTGTTGGAGATGAGCATGGAAATGCAGTGGCCCTCAATGGACGTGACTGCTCCACTCAGCGTCGATTCCAGAAGATTTTCGAAGAAGGCCCCCCGATCATTGCCAAGCCAGATAGTTTCAAGGAAATGCAGAGGGCTGCCCAGCGTCTGACCCAGTCCATTGGTTACGTTGGTGCCGGTACTGTGGAGTATCTGTACAATGCGGACACTGACAAATTCTTCTTCCTTGAGTTGAACCCCCGTCTGCAAGTGGAGCATCCTGTCACTGAAGGTATCACTGGCGTTAACATGCCTGCCACTCAGCTGCAGGTGGCCATGGGAATTCCATTGTACAACATCCCCCAGGTCCGCAAGCTCTACGGCAAGGAAGATGTCTATGGCTTTGACAAGATTAATTTCTTGGAAGAGGACTACATGCCCATTGATTCTCATGTGATTGCTGCGCGTATCACTGCCGAGAATCCTGATGAGGGATTCAAGCCCACTGCCGGAAGTATTGAACGAGTCAAGTTCCAGTCCACTCCGAATGTCTGGGGCTACTTCAGTGTTGGAGTGAATGGAGGTATCCACGAGTATGCTGATTCTCAGTTCGGTCATCTTTTTGCGAAGGGTGCCACTCGTGAACAAGCTCGCAAGGCGCTCATTCTTGCCCTCAAGGAAATGGAAGTGAAGGGAGAGATCAGGACTACTATTGAATACCTTGTGAAGCTTTTGGAAACCAAGGAGTTCATTGATAACACTATTGATACTTCATGGTTGGATGGAATCATCAAGGAGAAGAGTGTGAAGATTGAGATGCCAAATGACTTGGTTGTTGTTGGAGCTGCTATCTACCAAGCATTCAAGCATGTTGAAGAAGGTATGGCTGGAGTGAAAGAGTCCTTTGAGAAGGGACAAGTTTCCACTGGAGCAATCCCAGCTATCAACTCCTTCAGCACTGAAGTTGCTTACCTTGATACCAAGTACCCCTTTGAAGTGGAGCGTACAGCCGGTGATGTCTACCGTCTTACGCTTGGCTCTAACACCATCGAAGCTCAGGTTACCAAGACGGCAGAGGGAGTTCTTCTTGCAACCTTTGGAGGAGAGACTCACCGAATCAACGGACAGGAAGAACCCCTTGGTGTCCGCCTTCAATTGGATGGCAACACTATCATGATGCCTTCCATTGTTGATCCTTCTGAATTCCGTACCGATGTCACTGGAAAGGTTGTGCGATACTTGAAGGAGAATGGTGAAGAAATCAAAGCTGGAGAACCCTTTGTTGAGATTGAAGCGATGAAAATGATCATGCCAGTGAAAGCAACTGAGACTGGAAAGATCACCAATGCCCTCTCCCAAGGATCTGTTATCGCTGCTGGTGATCTCTTGGCCAGCATTGAACTCAAGGATCCTAGTAAAGTGAAGAAGATTGAGACTTTCTCTGGAGAACTTGATATCCCTGCCGTTGTTCTTGAAACTGAGAGTGATAAGGCCATTGCCAACATCCTTGCTGGTTTCGATGGGGATGCTGATGCTGTCGTTCAGCAGGCTTTTGATGGAGTGTCCTCCATGGCTGATGCTGCTTCTGTTGCCATGTCTGCTCTTGAGGAATTCCTCCGAGTGGAAACCATCTTTGCCGGCAAGCTTATGGATGATGTTGTCCGTGATTTGAGCAAGGCCAACATCGATGACCTCAATGTTGCTTTCTCCGAGATTCAGGCCCACCAACAACTCAAGTCTCGCTCCAAATTGGTTCTTGCCATGCTCCGTCAACTCGAAACTTATTCTTTCCGTTTCGGAGAATCTCTCTCAGATGATGTGCTTGAGGTTGTCGAACAGCTTTCCGAGTTGGAAGGCAAAGAATACGGTGAAATTGCTGTTGCTGCTGACATGTTGATCCGTGATGCCAGGGTCCCTTCCTTCGAGAGTCGTGTCGAAGAGCTTCGTGCACAACTTGTTGATGCTGACTTGACTGAAGTAGCCATGAGCACCACCTTGTCTGCTGGTGTGGATCTTTTGACCTACCTGCTCTCTGATGACGATGCCAAGGTCCGAGCTGCTGCTGCTGAAACCTATGTGCGACGTCTCTACCGCGCCCACCGCATGCAGGATGTGTCAGTCAGTGAGGAGGGAGGAAGCCTTACCTGCGCATTCAGCTACAAGCTATCCGAGGTCCCTGAGGGCGAAGCTGTGCTTCGAAGTGGTGTTTTGACTGTTGTTGACAAGGTTGATGCTACACTCCCCAGCATCATTGACACATTGTCTTCAGCCATTGGTGACAAACCTGCTCGGGTTGGAGGAGCAGCCATCAACTCTGTCCACCTTGTCGTGAAGAGTGAAGGAGCCAATGTTGCTGATATCGAGGCTGCCCTTGCTGGAAAGGAAGAAGAACTTAAGAAGCTTGGTGTCCAAACTGTTAACCTCTCTGTCCCCAATGAAAAGGCTGACCCAAGCTACTTCACTTTCCCAGAATACAGTGGATACAAGGAAGACCCTCTTCGCCGCAACATGAGGCCTACCAGGTACCAACTGTTGGAGCTTGAACCTCTCAGTAACAACTTTGCTCTTGAGCAGGTGCCTGCTATTGGAAAGAATAACCAAGTGTACATTGGCACAGAAAAGACAGAGAAGCCTGTCAGGGGAGGACCACAACAAGTGGTCTTCGTCCGTGGTATCTCTCACAGCACTGGCATGGTTACTGATATGGAGGCACTTCGTGCTCTTCAACAAGGGCTTGATGAGTTGGAACGAGCCCGAGCTGACACAAAGGTTAAGGCCCAGTCATCTAGCCGAATCTACCTGCACTCTCTTTCACTTGTGGAGGACATGAGCGCAGAAGAGCTGGCAGCCCGTTTCAAGAGTGTTATCGGTGGCATGAAGAGCAAGCTTGCCCAAAGGCTCTTGAAGCTCAATGTTGACGAAATTGAATGCAAGTTCCGCGTTGCCTCTGCTGATGGTTTGACACAGATCGTCCGTCTTGTGGTATCGTCTGCCGATGGAGAATGGTTGAAGCCCACTGCATACCTGGAGAAGACTGATGGAGTCACTGGTCTTGCCACTGAATACTCGGCTGTTGGTGCTGAGACTTCTGGTGCTCTCAACCCCTTCGCTAAATCGAGCATTCTCCAGACCAAGCGAAGTGTGGCTCGTCGTGTTGGCTCCACCTATGCCTACGACTTCTTGGGACTCATGGAAGTTGGCCTTGTCAACGAGTGGGAGGCTTACACCAATGAGAATTCCGGCATTAGCATCCCTGCTGACATCTTTGAAGCTCAGGAACTCCTCGAAGGTGAAGACGGCGAGCTCTACCTTGGATCCAGACCTGTCGGAACCAACAAGGTTGCCATGGTTGCCTGGGTCGTTAAGATGAAGACTCCTGATTACCCTGAAGGACGTGATGTTGTTGTCATTGCCAATGATGTTACTGTCCAAAGTGGATCTTTCGGTGTTGAAGAAGATGAAGTGTTCTTCAAGGCCTCAAAGTATGCTCGTGAGAACAAGCTGCCACGTGTGTACTTGGCTTGCAATGCTGGTGCTCGCATTGGCCTTGTGGATGAGTTGAAGTCCAAGCTCAAGATCAAGTTCGCTGACGAATCCAACCCTGCCAAGGGATTTGACTACCTCTACCTCTCTGATGAAGATTACAAGGCTCTTCCCGAAGGATCCGTCATTGCGCACAAGACTGAGGAAGGTTGGGCCCTTGATGATGTCATCGGAACTGTCCATGGAATTGGCGTTGAGAACTTGCAGGGAAGTGGAAAGATTGCTGGTGAAACATCACGCGCCTATGATGAGATCTTCACTCTTTCCTATGTCACTGGACGAAGTGTTGGAATTGGTGCCTACCTTGTCCGTCTTGGGCAACGTGTCATCCAGAAGAAGGTTGGCCCCATCCTCCTCACTGGTTATTCTGCTCTGAACAAGTTGCTTGGTCGTGAGGTCTACAATTCTCAAGACCAGCTTGGAGGTCCTCAAATTATGGTTCCCAATGGAGTGTCACATGAGACTGTTGATGATGATCAAGAGGGTGTTGCTGCCATCTTGAAGTGGCTCAGTTTTGTCCCCAAGGAAGTTGGAGCTCTCCCTTCTGCACGTGCCACTGCAGACCCTGTTGACCGTGCTGTCGCCTGGAGACCTACCCCTACGCCATATGATCCTCGTTTGATGATGTCGGGAACCCCTGACATGCCTGGTTTCTTCGACCAAGGATCATTCAAGGAATATCTTGCAGGATGGGGAAAGAGTGTTGTGATTGGACGTGGTCGCCTTGGAGGAATCCCCATGGGAGCCATCGCTGTGGAGACACGTCTTGTTGACAAGGTTGTCCCTGCCGACCCCGCTGATCCCAACTCGCGTGAGGCTGTCCTTCCACAAGCTGGTATGTATTTCTTGTTCTCTGCCTTGTTGCCTTGTTGCTGTGTGCATTCTGATATCTCACTCATTGCACCATTAAATTGCTGCTTGACTTCACAGGACAAGTTCTTTTCCCTGATTCTTCCTACAAGACTGCTCAAGCCATCCGCGACTTTGCTAAGGAAGGCCTTCCAGTCATGATCTTTGCCAACTGGCGTGGATTCAGTGGAGGCAGTCGCGATATGGCTGGTGAGATTTTGAAATTTGGATCCATGATTGTTGATGCTCTCCGTGAGTATGAACATCCTGTGTTCATGTACTTGCCACCCCACGGTGAACTTCGCGGAGGATCTTGGGTTGTTGTGGATCCCACTATCAATGAGGAGAAGATGGAGATGTATGCTGATCCCGACTCTCGTGGAGGTATTTTGGAACCTGCTGGTATCACTGAGATCAAGTTCCGCATGCCAGACCAGGTCAAGATGATGCATGCCAATGATGCCGAATTGAAGGTGTTGGATAGTGAGGTTGAGGCCTGTGAGAGCGAGGAGGACAAGGATGCTATCAAGGCTCAGATTGCTGCTCGTGAGGAAGCCTTGAAGCCTGTCTACCTCCAGGCTGCCACTGAATTTGCTGACCTCCACGACAAGACTGGTCGCATGAAGGCCAAGGGAGTCATCAAGTCTGCTGTTGCCTGGGAGGAATCTCGTGAATTCTTCTTCTTCCGTGCTAAGCGTCGCCTCTCTGAGGACTACTATGTTGCTCAGTTGCAAGCCGCTGATGCTAACATGAGCAAGGGAGATGCCACAGGTGTTCTTCAATCCTTGTTCAGCGGAGATTGGGAGGATGACAAGGCTGTTGCTGCTTTCTTCGAGGACGACACTGGTCTTGTGGAAGACAAGGTCAAGAATGTGAAGGCTGCAGGTGTTCAGGCAAAGATCGAGTCCCTCAAGGCGCAGTTGGAGAGCTTGGACTTCATGTAAATATCTGCCTTTTGGTACGACACGAACGGAAACGAAAAAGGACGCCGTGTCACTGCATGCATGCTACAGAACAAAACAATTTAGGTAGCGATCTATGGTGATAAGAATAGATCCAAATTAGAGTTATTGGTTTTTGATTATTCCGACTGGCCAGCTATAGCTATAGATAGCTACGGCTATAGCTAGCTATAGGTACTACATGTAGTAGTTGCAGGCCAGCACCGAAGCCGGGGGCGACTCCCATCTTAGAGGTGCACGGTACATGTACGGGTTCGAGGACGAACAGGATATGGGTCGTTGGAGTCTCATGCAATGAGAAAAGTCAGCTATCTGCTCCGAGATGATGCGGAAGCTGCATTTACAGAGATACCGGTACAGGAAGACCGATTGATTCGATTCGGAGGACGGTTCCTCGCCTCCGATGGGCTTGCTTCTGTCGGTGTGGGTGGGAAGGAACACCATCATTGCATGCGAAGGCAACCATGTGACTTTCCCATAGGTCGCGCTCTCCTCTTCGATGTTCCTGATCTTCCGTCCGCCTAAATGCTGCTTCAAAGCAAGTTCTGTTTCGTTTGGTTGCTTGCCAGGAGTACTAATCGTTGCCAATGTTCTTTCTTTAAAGGCTCGCCCGTGAGCTCTTTGTACGGTTGATTCATTGGCCAGCGCATAGTGCAAGACGGATGCCCAAAAGCTCAAGGGTAGAGTTTGCATGCATACAGTGACATAAGCAGAAAGGCACTATACTAGTAGAAGTTATTTCAAAGTAAGTGCTTTTGCTCTGGCAGGAATTAGCGATTGAATTCCTTGGAGCCACACAAGGACTTAGGCCATGTGGCTACCTCCCAGGCGATTGCTTTCCAAGGCCGACTTTTTGGTGTGATTGACCGCCTTTGCCCGTTCGGCCGCAAACTCCTTTTCAAAGAGTTCCTTCTCTTCCGCTAGACGCTTTGCCTCCTCCAACTTCTTGGGAGTCTCGGTCTTGTTGCTTTCCTTTTCCAAGCGCATTTCCTCCAACTTGCGTTCACGCTCGGCTTCTCGACGAGCTTTTTCGTTGGCTTTTCGTTCCTTTTGCATGGCCTTCTCCTTTCTCTTGGCCGCCTTTTTGGCTTCCCGAGCCTTCTGTTCTTCCAATCGCTGGAGCTGCTTGGGCGAGAGCACTTTTTCTTCAGCGGGATCGACATTCTCCGCGTTCATGCTTTGGACCAAAGTGTTAGCTGCGACCATGATGATGTTGTTTTCGATAGATAACGGGGTGGGGTGAGTGGGTAGTCTCGTGTTTTGTTGTGATCTCAAAAGAATTTTGTGAAGATATTATGTCTAAAATCGTGGGAGATGGGTCTAACCAGTCTAACCCAGGGTCATCAAGTGTTGGTCTTGATGGTTGTGTTCCGCACTGGACAAGCTTGATATCCTGCTTCCGCCGTGTCAACAGATACCTTTGTGTCAGCAAGTTCTTGTTCTGATTGGGTGTAGCTAGCGTGAAAAGATCGTTGTGGGAGTCGACCTGGCTAATCGCTGGCGAGAAGAATTCCCAAACCTAGCAACCGGAAGCACGATCTTTCGCATCCAAAGATCTCTTTTTGGAACAGAACCCTGCAAATGGTCGTGTCATGCCAAGATACTAGTAGGTCCTGGAATGGATACGATTCGCACCCTAGCCCTCGCACACAAGCGACATACCGGTAGGAAGGACATAGTCACATGGTCTACATCTAGCGGTAGCTAGCTAGCCAGCATAGCGGATAAGGAGATCAATTACGAATTTGCTTCAATGGTCTGTAAACATGGTCCACGAGGAGCCCGTTGTGCGAAGTTATCGTAAGACTCTTGCATTTGAAGCAAATTGCTTCACTATTAGCTAGCTAGCTGGGTTGCCTGCTGTTGGTGCTTCACTCGAGCGCTTGACTTGGCCAGAATTTGGTTGTCAGCAAAGCTGCGCTGTTTCCATCTGTGTCATCTTCGACTAAACAAAGACACGACGATAAGGAGGGATGCACTGACGGCGGCACCTAGCGCCAGCGATGGCGTGTGGAGAGAAAGTCCAAACAATTCCACCGTCACGTCGTCATCAAGTCCTCGCCTGGAGGAAACTGGAATTGTTTGTTGCTGTGTACTAGTATGGTCCACGGTGTCAGCGGTATCTTTGCTTTCTTTTGCAACTTGGTCCGATTCAACAGATGGCTCGACAAGTAGACTACTATCTGCCTTCTTCTCTTCTGGTGTTATTGTTGGATCACTTGGGTTTTGGCTCTTATTGAGGAGCAACAATTCTTCCATATGCTTTAGTCGCTTCATTTCTCTTGCTTGTGTAAAATACTGTCCCACAACGAATACCATGGTATTGATGGCAATGAGTGACCAAGTTCCATAGGTTCCCAACAGTCTCCATTTATCTTGCCACATTTGTTCCTCGTGATATCGTTGTCTCATGATGTCCATGTAGGAGTGCTGGCATTGCACGGCCCTTTGTTCGGCCTGTTTGAGGGAATTCTGGGCATTCAAGAGTGCTTGTCGTGTCGTGACCTCCACTGCCGTCATTTGTACAAAATCCTGAGCGTCTTCGGCACTCCATTCTTCTCGTCGCATCAGTAGACTCACGTGTTTCTTGTGAGCTTGATCATGAGCAGTCTGAGCTTCTGCCACAGTCTCACGGCACTGTTGCACCATGTTGGTGGCCTCGTCGAAATGTCCAGATGCTTCTTGGACTTTATCCTTCAGTTTTGTCAATTCCATCATTCCACTCGATTCTTCAAAAAGAGAATGCAGTCGTTGAAACAAGAGGGACATGGAAGAGGAGGAGGCAGACGATACTCGTACCGGTACCACATCCAACTCTTCGTTTCCCGATGTTTTCACATTGGACAGGCATCGGCTCGATACCGATACGGATGGGCCAAGAAGATCTCGTGGAATTCTTCGGCAAGACGACACAAGGCTGACCTGACGGAGATGCTGAAGTACTACCGGTACCGGTACCGGTACCGGTAATAGTAATGGTGGTGGCATGTTGGCAGAACTACATGCATGTAACAGTGGCTATTACTTCAATGCAACACACCCTTCGTGCTCTCTGTTGAGTTACTAGTAGTTTGTGATGAGTTCGTTGGCGGTTGCTTTTGGTGCCATCGGCGTTACAGTTAGGGTTAAGGAGCAGTGACGTGGTATATGAAAGATTTAAGCGAATTTTGCCCGCTCGAGAAGATTTAGAAGCGAGCTCCTTCTTCCAGCCAGCTGGCGCTCTCTTCAAAAGGGTCGAGCTGTCGAGCTTCCAGCGCTCGAAGCACTCCAACTCCAAAACATCACACCATGATCCTCCGCCGTTCACTACAGTACTTGACTTGTTGGTATAGTTTAGTTTAGTGCGATAGAGAGCAGCCACAGGCAGCAGGCAGGCAGTGTGTGGCTGTATGCATGGTCCTTGGAGTGACAGTCATGTCGGAGACCGCAGCAGGAAAAAGCTTGACCAAAGAGAGACCTCTAGCCAACAACCGTTTGTATCATCGAGAGCAGTTGGTTCAATCTGTGCGAAAGAGTGCTGCTGGAAGTGGTCAGGCAAACTTGGCAGCAAAAGGGAAGAAGAAAAAGTCTCGTCGCAACGCTCACGATGGATTTGAATACGCCATTCAGCCCGATGGACAGTTGCTGGGAGAGCATTTATGGAAGGAAAATCAAGAGCAACGCAAGACGAACGGCTTTGGAGGAAGACAACAACAACAACAACAACAACAGCCACCCTTGGCTGCCTCTCAAATGAAATGGACTCTCAACAAACTCAAAGCCGAGCTTGGAGCCTCGCAATTGAGACACGACATTCGAAGCAAGCTTCCTCCAGAGCCTGTTGTCAAACCAAAACAAATCATCTCGCTCTACGAACCAACGCCAAAGGATGTTCCATCTTCTTCTTTTTCACCGACCAAAACACACTCACAAAATCCACCACTAAAGGAAAATTCTAGAGAAAACTCACAACCAGAAAAGTCGTTCAATCCCTACAGCAACAAGGCTCGTCAGTCGAAAACTCCAGCGGACGTTGTCTCTTCTACATCATGTAGCTTCAACAACTCGTATTCGTATTCCAAGCCAAATCCGCAACCATTTGCTGCGACAAGCCAGCCACACCCACAGATCAATCCTACTACATGCCACTCAAATCATCAAGTCCAATCGAGACCAGCAAGAGTGTCAGACGCTTTCCAAGACGATGAGTTTGCCGACGACTTGGATGATGTCCTCGCAAATATAGATGAAAATTCACTCGTCACATCAAAGCCAGCAACACAACCTTTTCGTCGAGTCACAACATCAGATGAAGTTATTGACGTTGACGTTGACGAAATCTACAGTGGCAGTAGTGGAACTGGTCACGTTGGATTCGACTATGGCGATGCATCTTACTCCGCAAACAAAACTAGCAGTAACAACCACTACAACCAACCCGATCGCTTTGTGAACGACACAGATACAACAGCAGCGCCACTTTGCCCTGGTCACAATCTACCATGCAGAATACTCACGTCTCGCACTGAGGCAAACAATGGACGCCAGTTCTACAAATGCTCTGTACCAGCACAAGAAGATCAATGCGAGTTCTTTGAGTGGGCTGACCAACCGAATGATGGTGGTTTCCAAGGAAACAACTCTCATCAACCACCAAATCCTTCCTACAACAATGGCAACACCTCTTACAATACCAATGATCCCTATGGCGATGCCACAGGAAGCGACAGTGCTCCGCTCTGCCCCGGACACAACCTACCATGCAAGACACTCACAGCAAAAACCGCAGCAAATTCAGGGAGGCAATTTTACGCGTGTCCTGTCCCAGCACAAGATGATCGATGCGACTTTTTTGAGTGGGTAGATGGTGGTGCCGGTACAGCAAACAACAGCACAACAACTGAATTCTCCTCCAATTGGGTTCAAAAGTCAATGCCTGGAGGACCGCCTCCTACGCCACTCGCCGGCTGCAAAGATATTCATGCAGAAAACAAACGCGTCTTTGGACACAAGAGCTTTCGGCCAGGACAACAAGGCATCATCCAACAGGCTGTTAGTGGCAAAGATGTCTTCGTCTTGATGCCCACGGGCGGAGGCAAGTCACTGTGCTATCAATTGCCTGCTTGGTGTTGTCCTGGCTTGAGCGTTGTCATTTCCCCTTTGCTCAGCCTCATTCAAGATCAAGTCCAAAGCATGACAAAGCTGGGTGTCACGTCAGTCTTCATCAATTCATCCCAAGATTACGAAACGGAGCAACGAGTCATCACACGTCAACTCAACGCGACAACTGCTACAAGTGGCGTCAAGCTCCTCTATTTGACACCAGAAAAGCTACGACATTCCACCATGATTCAAGGGATACTGTCAAGGCTCTATCAAAACAACCTTCTGAGTCGGTTCGTGATCGATGAGGCACATGTAAGAACGAAAGCATGCTCACCTGATCTGATGCTACTCGTCGTTGCACAAAAGAACATTCTCACACGCTGATCGGCTCACGTTTACAACCAGTGTTTGAGTGATTGGGGCCACGATTTTAGACCCGATTACTCCAATCTAAACATCTTGCGGGAATCGTATCCAAATGTCCCGATTATGGCGCTCACAGCGACGGCGAACGAAAAAGTCGTGCTAGATGCTATTCGCGCTTTGAGAATGAAGGAGGATTGGTAAGAATGTACATTTGATTCGATCGTCAATTCCGTCGTTTGTCATCGATCTTTGGCATCTCATAAGGTCTGCAATGCACTGTCGGGATCGGAAGCTACCGCTACAAGTCAAGCTTCAATCGCCCAAACCTGCATTACGAGGTCCGCAAGAAGGACAACAAAGCTGAGGATTCCATTTGCGACTACATTGTTCGGCAGTACACAGAAAACTCTCATGCTAGTGGAGTCATCTACTGTCTCAGTCGGAAAGATTGCGAGAAGCTGTCAGAGTCCCTTACGAAAAAACTGAGAGAGCGGAGCTTGCCCCGCATCAAGGTATCCTTTTATCATGCCGACTTGGACGCCACTGAACGACAGCGGCGACATTCACAATGGAGCAACGGCACGCTGAGTGTTCTCTGTGCGACGATTGCCTTTGGTATGGTGCGTTTTCCAACCGTCAGCCGATGTTTCCTGACCTAAAGACTTGAATCGCGTCTCACCCTTCGTTGACCCCTACTCTACGCAAACTATGCCAGGGGATCGACAAGCCAGGTAAGAAAGAAAGAAGGTGGTTCGTGGAGCTGTTGTCCCTTCTTCGTCTTCTAAAACTGGCGTCACTTGTTTCAGACGTTCGCTTTGTCATACACTATTCGATGCCAAAGTCTATCACCCACTACTACCAAGAGAGCGGCCGTGCAGGTCGAGACGGTGAAAGGGCTGACTGTATCCTATACTACTCTTACAAGGACAAGCAAATCCTCGAGGGCATGATAAAAAAGTCGGCGGCAGATCCCTATGGACCAAGCACTCGACGCAAAATTGATCAGCTTTACACTTGCCTCCGCTATTGCGAGAACGACTTTGAATGTCGACGGACATTGCAACTGCAGTTCTTTGGCGAGTCCTTCTGCAGGACCAAATGCCGCGGAACGTGTGACAACTGTCGTGCGGCGCGTGAAATTGACAACCGTGATTTGACCGACGCTGCGAAAGCGCTCCTCAATCTGCTAGCGTCCGTTCAGGCTCAGAAGAAAAAAGGCTTGGGTGTTACTCTGCTGCAGCTAACAGAGCTTTTTCGAGGTTCCAAAGCGAAGAGCGCAACCAAGTTCTTGAACCTTTCTCGGCTTCGAGGGTACGGAGATGCTGCCAAATTTAACCTGAAGAAGAAACAAGACATTGATAGAGTGGCCCATGCCATGATCTATGGGCGCGTCATCACAGAAGCAAGCGAGCAAAACGGCCAAGGGTACTCGACGGACTACGTGCAACCGGGGGAGCACGCAACTGCAATCTGCAACGGTGGAAGACGCTTTTACGTGGAATTTGCAAAGGATCAGAAGAAGGCTGCAGCAATGCGATCCAAGTCACCTAAGAAAAAGGCAGCTACTCGAAAGAAGAGATCGTCCAGCAGCAGCGCCAAATCTGAGAAGAACCCTGAGGTGTACGCGTTGTTTGACGAAGATGATGGCGACGATGACGAGGACGCTGGTGTAGATGGTCAAGCTAGCGGGTCGGATCCAACCGGGATTCCTGCTGTACTTCCTCCGGACGCCACCCTGGAACTCCAGAGACGAATTCGAAAAGTCGTTACCATGTGGGCGGACGAGGAGCGCCTAATGGGCAACAATGTGTATTGTGAGTTCGATGAGTGTCTCCTAGCTAGCTAGCTACATGCACTTGTTTTGGGCGTGGTAATTCTGACAGTTGAAGTTTTCTTTCTCCCGATTGCATGCTGCAGACTGGCATATTATGAAGAACGAAGTCATCAAAACCGTTGCCCACCAGTGCCCGACAACTCTGGACGAGCTCAAGGCACTCGATGGATTGGGAGAGCAAAAGTTCAAAGAGTATGGTGAGCGGCTGATGAAGATCATTCAAAACTTCGTACAAACCGAAAACATGGAACCTCATCTCGAGAAGAAACGAAGTGCTCAAGGACCTAAAAAGCGCAAGGCAGAGCTCTCGCATCAGAATCCTCCATCCAAAGCCGCCAAAGGATCTGTTGCGTCGTCCAAGTCTGCACCTGCCAACCCAGACGATGAATTTCCCATGGATGATTTCCCAGACCTTGACGGTGTGGTGCTGCCCTACTAAGCTAGCTAGCTAGTCTACTAGAAACTGGACCAGTTGCTTCTTTCCTGGGAAAGAATTGGTTCCGTGTCAATATAAATGGCACCAGGGCCGCAAAAATTTTGGAACTATTATTATTACTAAAATACCGCGACTTTTGAAAGAAAGATGAAAATTCAACGTTAAACTTGGTGCCTTCCAGAATTGGCGGTCTGGATGTGGAATGATTTATGCATGCCGAACTCTGAAGCGCCAATCCATTGATTTTGACATTTTCACAGTTAAGAAAAACGCTAGTTGGTGTCTCAAGAAATAGTTTTGTTTTTTTATGGTGAATTTTCACAAATAGTTGAAACGGTACCAGTAGTTTCATACTTGTGAAACTATTAAAATACGTAAAAATAAAAACGTGAAATTGATTCTACAGTTTCACGACTCGGTAAACCAGCGGTTTCCCGACGTCATTGTAGCTGCGTATTAGGTACTTAAAGCTTCTACTTGAATCAGAACGTCACGGTGTCACGGCTTCTTCTTCCTTTTCCTCCTTTGCTGGGTTTGTCCGCCTCTTCGTTCTTTTCTGAGGACATCAGATTCTCACCTTCGGCAAAGATTTTTTCTTCCTTGCGCCCTTGCGCATGCTTCTCGTTCCATCTTCAGAAGCTCTTCTCGTATTGCTACCGCTTGTAGACTAATTGTTTGCGTCCTTGCCCTCTCCGAAGTGGCACTTTCGTTTACCTTTAGCAACAACAATATAACCACCTTTGGCACTTTGGCAGTCCTTCATCACCCCGTTGAGCTCCTGAACCCAATCAAAACGTACTAGTACAGTATCAACAATGGAAGCTTCTCGTCCTATTCAGAATCTGTTGACAGACGCACCTTGGCAACGAGACTCTTTCGTGTTGACGCAGTGGAACACCAACACCGAAGAGAATCTGTTTGCTTCCGGGATTGGAGTTGGTCTGCCCCCTTTCTCCTCCTCTGCACTTGATTCCAACAACAACAATCCCACAAGCATCCTTGGGAGCAATGTCACGAGCACTGGACAGCGTGAAACAAGATTCACATACAGGGATCATATGAATGACCCCGATGGTGATTACGCAGGCAATGTGAGCGTGCTAGCCCTGACCGGCGGCCATGGCGGTGATCAGTCATTCCCTGTTCGCCTTCATTACATGCTTAATGAGCTCGAGAAGGATGGTCTCTCCCACATTGTGTCTTGGCAGCCTCATGGAAGATGTAAGTGTCCCTTTCGCTTTGACATGGTTGGCGTGTCTCTTGTGTTCTTATGTCGGATTTGACTGATTCGATTCCTTGTCTGTGTCCGTTGCCTTTCAGGTTTCCTTGTCCATGATCAGAAGAAGTTTGTGGATTTGGTGCTTGGAAAGTAAGTTGATGGGTTGTGGTGGCTGCGTGGCTACCTGTCAATATGGCCTCAACTCCAAACAAAACCAATCCTTGGCTGACATTGTCTCTTGTCTGTTTGGTTGGCTCAGTTGGTTCCGTCAGTCCAAGTACCCAAGCTTTCAGAGGCAATTGAACATCTACGGCTTCCAAAGGCTCACAGCCGGACCTGACAAAGGGGGTTACTATCATGAACTCTTTCTCCGCTCTAAACCGGGCCTAGCTGCCCGTATCCTCCGTCAGAAACTCAAGGGAACTGGGACGCGCAAGGTAAGCCTGTCAGCTACAGTATCAAGGCCCTCTTGTACTACTAGTACTTGTGCAGTCACCATTGAACAAAGACACTGACAACCTGCTTGCCCCGTTCCTTACTTTTGCTATACTATACATCGCAGGCTGCGGTCGCTGCCTTGGAACCAAACTTTTATCGAATGTCATACTTGCCACACTCAAGTAGTGCTCGCTTGCCCGTCACAAGCTCAAACTTTGCCGCGTCCTTTGTCCCAGCCACAAAGGCGGCCTTCTCTGTGGTCACTACAACGCCAGATGCGTCGCCTACCATAGGTGCTTCCTCTGCCTTGACCCTCAAGAGTCTCGCTTCAACCATTCTGGGTCCCGCCGCTTCCGCTCAGGTTGGCTTGGTGCAGCCATTTCATTCAACGGGGGCTAGAAATACTGATCAGTTGGAACAAATGCGCCAATCCATCGTGCCCATTCAGTTCTGCACAGCACTGACAGAACGGTCCTCAGTTTCCACCTCCATTACAGACTACCAGGATCTGGCAAACAGCCTCTGGAGTGCTGGTCTGCAGTGAGAATGAAGTCATCTACTGGATGCATTTTTGAAGTCATTCTATACTACATGTACTAGTAGTAATTTATTTTGTGGTATTCTAGACTAATGCAAGATTGCAGTATAGAATCGAATCTGATAGACTACTGTATGGTTATTCTGAACACAGCCTTTGGTCAATGGCAGTCTGATAGGGCCACCCGCTAGCTAGCTGGTAGACCTACCGTACTCCAAGAAACAATTGCTCCTAAGCCCAGCTACACGAGCTGCCACACGACAGTTTCTCTGCATATCTCAGGCCCTGCAAGTAGGTGGCAAAACAGGCAGATGCTGTTAGCCTCGCCACTCAGCACATTGGGCTAGCTCTCTACTATTTTAAAATAGTACATAAGATTCTGATGCAGCTGGCGGGATCGAAACATGTGTCCTGTAACTATGCACCTCGCCATCGCCATCCAAGTTGCCAAAACTACTTCACTTTCGCAAGCTGTTATTCCGCCAGTTACGAGGTTACGCTTACATCTCATGTCTCATGTGTGAATCAAAGGTTCCATGTGCAAACCTGAAGCGGGATAGCAGGCGGCCACACTCCGGAAGTTTAGATGTGCCGTGGTTCTCAAAGAGTGACGATTCGATTCGATTCGAGTCAGAGTCTCCATGTTGTTTTCATAAATGGCTGGACTGGTGCACAGTCACTCTTGATGAGTCCTTGCTTCTGGTTTCTGGTTGTGTTTCATTGCAACTTCGCGTGTGACGTTGGTGTTTGTCCATGTCACAATTGTAGAATCGAATCGAATCAATAAAGGTTTAAGTTTAAAAAATCCGTCGTAACGGCTGTCGCTGGCTGTCCCTGCTAACAATGAGAACAAGGATGGAATGGGAAGCCGAATTTGCGCCAGAGCTTCCCAACATTTCAAGGCCGTTATTGTGCCCTCCGATTCATAGAAGGAAGTTCTACTTTCTGTTCTGTGAGTCTCCACCAATTGCTGGGTAGTTTCCCCACACACAACATCGCATTCCACTAATATTATTAATACTGGTAGCTGCTCTGCTAGACTAGCTAGTACATTGAGCCAAGTAAGCAAGTAAGTGGTGTACTTGATTTGAGTAAGTTAGTTTTGTACCGTACTGGTATCCTCCAAGATCGCGACCTTTGCTCGCTGGCTCAAGTCGGATTCAGATACATGTAATGCTTTAGAGTTTGGAGAAGGCCTAAGCATTTGTAGCTTCCCGATTACACCTTGGAAGTTGGAGGCAAGCTAAGTTGACGGGCAAGATAGAACGATAGAACAGAATCAGAAGATGAAATTGAAATGAGAACTTGCCAGCAAGCTGCTGAAACGGTGTGGACAAGCAAAGACAGCTTGGGGTCCACGTCCTCCAAGCCCTGAAGATGGTTCTTTTGTTTTCTGCATGCAATCTTTTTGCTCTAAAGCTCTGTTTTCGATTGTTATTGTGTACTCGATGCATGGTGTAGCTTGAGAAGCGGTGGCAATTATTGGCCATTGGCTTTCGCCATTGGCTTTCGGAGGGAAGATAGTACCGGTAACCAGTTCCGAAAAGCAAGCCCACGACCGAAGTAGCTGGTGGCCTTTGGTTATGTACATGTCCTCAGTATCCGTGGTCAGCAACCATTCTACCCTTCTGCCTAGAGTTTCCACGATCGATGCGTAAGTTTGGCGGAGCACTTACGGGATACTGGCTTGCAAGCTACATGACATTATGTGGGTCCAATTGTGGGAGCGGTGCCGCGGTCTGCGCAGCCTCACCTGAAAAGAACAGGCAGGTGTCCATTGTGCATAACACCATTCGATTCTTGACTTTTCAGGCCTGGAAGCGAAAAACAGCCTAACGTCTCTACCTTGATTATTAGAAATTGGAGAGATAGAGATTACAGCTCATATTCTTGGATCTGCACTGGGGGCTGGGGGCATTCTTTGGTTGTCCCGGGTACCGGTACAGTACTGGTTGGCAGCGCCACTATCGGTAGCGCTAGTTTAGTGGCTCATCTCCTCATTATGAGGAGCTCATGAAGTTGGAGCTCTGCTGAACTCCGTATTACGCAGCATACCGGTATCTTTAGAGTCGAAACGATTGATCATTCGATTCTGCTAACTAGCTCGTGAAGCTACTACTAGTATCCAATGTTTATCCTTGGTTATTGTCCAAATGGGTTGACCAACAAACTATTAAGGTTAATACAAGTATGGATGGAAAGACAGATCATCACCTGCCTGAGGGTACAACAATATATTATTGACAATCTTGTGTCAAATTGTCTTTAAAGGTATGACCATACCGCGCAAGACTAGTACGTCAGCTTGGATATGTTGTGCATGCAACATGCAACGCAAAGGGTTTTGATGCTGGTGCCGATCAAGACTACTAGTACTGTATCGTAGAAGCAGGCCTTCATGCGCATGCTTTTGGAACCATCGGCTGCGAACAGCTTCCAGGGCCTACAGGAACATCATTTGGGAAGCTGAGGCTTGCGGGTTCTCGTTACACATTCTTAAAACCAAAGAAGGCTCCTTGTAATTATGAGTGACGAAATAATCACCTCAAATGCGTCAGAAATACTGGCCTTCACGGCTTTAAGTACAGGTTGAACAAGAACATTCTTTTTTCATGTCTCTTTTTAAAACTTCTGCTTCCCTCTTTTCGTGATGACGCACGCCCTGACCCACTTCTCGATTTTCATTCTTCGCTTCCTCTTGGACTTTCCTCCCAGAGAGAGGGCGAAGAAATCAGGGCGAAGAAACAGGTTCTTGATCCACCAACCACAAACCAGCAGCTTGACAATCATCATTGTTAGAAATAATTCAGAAAGTTGATTGAGGCCTTCTCTAGCTAGCTAGATCTACTGGAGTGGATAGCGACACTACATTAATTTTAGTAATACCGCAGCATAGCAGAATAAAGATGACACAAGCCAATGGTAACCAGATGAACGCTTTGTACCTTCCAACATTCCCAACGCAAGTGGTCCAGCGTGGAGCGAGGGCTCCTGCTCCTACCACCGCTGGACCTGCGGAGGCGAATTTGTCCACGATGCTTGTCCCATTTGTGGACGACTCCGAGCACAAGGTCGTTCACAATTATCACGATCACGCCAGTGATCCAGATGGGGACTATGCCGCCCAGCAGTTGGTGCAACAGAGAGGGGGGCCGGGGGTTGAACAGTCGTTCCCAATGAAGCTTCATTACTTGCTCAATGACTTGGAGCAAGATGGGCTCTCGCACATTGTCTCCTGGCAGCCTCATGGAAGATGTAAGTGCTGCGTGGCGTTGTTGTTTTGCTGTCTGTTGTGCCGTCTCCGCAACTTGTTGACTGACTGATGCGAACTATTGCAATCGTTCAGGTTTTGTGGTCCACAATCAAAAGGCGTTTGTCGATCAGATCCTCGGATGGTAAGGATACAACTGACTGGCTGGCTGACAGACGACGACGACCAAAGACAAGCCATTTTTGTTTGCTCATGTTGTGCTGCGCGTTCCTTTCCCCACGCCTTCATCAGTTGGTTCCGCCAGTCCAAGATTGCCAGCTTCCAAAGGCAGCTCAACATTTATGGATTCCAGCGGTTGACCACGGGTAAGTTCCACTTTGGTGGATTGCCTCCTCGAAGTAGTTCGACTTTTTGGGTGTGCACTGACGTCAACCCATGCCGCTCCCGTCCCATTCTATCCACACAGGCCCTGACAAAGGTGGTAAGTGATATACAGTCATTGATTGATTGGATCAAAAGTCCATCTGAGTGTTTCCATGCCTTGCCATCCATGTCATCACTCACCGAGTTTGATTTTCCCTTTTGTTTCAGGCTACTACCATGAACTCTTCCTACGATCCAAACCGGGGCTTGCAAGTAGGATTCAGCGTCACAAGGTACGTTGAGAGCACCAGGACGAGTCGAATCCATCGGATCGGCATCACTCCATTCATATCAACTCATCTCTACTCGTCTGTCTGTGTCGCTCTGTTTTCATTCCATTCCAGCTCAAGGGCACCAAGACCCGACGCGCAGCTTCTCCCGAATCCGAGCCAAACTTTTACCTCATGACACCCATGCCTGTCCAGAAGAAACCAACTGTTGTGGCACCAACGGCGCCAGTAGCGGCAACGGTTGTCCCCAAGTCATGCTCCGTGTCCAGTTACGAGTTCCCCTCGTCGACATTGGACACCAAGACGTCGTCGGCATCGGATGCATTGACGCTGCAGAAGATTGTCCCATCCTTGTTCTCGCCGGCTACGTTTGAAACCACGGTGCATCACCAATTGGTGCCACAGTATCAACGCCAGCAGCAACTCAGACAGCCTCGGGGTCTTACTGTGACATCGACATGTTCTGTCACTGTCAAGCCCACGGAAGGCTTTGACATGGCTTCTGCCGGGGGCGTTTCTGGGCCGTTTTCCTTTCCCTTTACACTGACACAATCGTCCCAAGCGACCAACTCGAATGGAGTTGCTGGTGGTCCCACTACCAACAGAAACAATGAGGCTCTGTGGGCCGCACTCAGTGGTGGTGCTCCCATGCCTATGGCCCCAAGCACAGATGCAGGGAATCACAACATGAACAACAATGCCCACAACACGGGCGGCAGTTCACTCTGGCTGTTGCGCTAGCTTGCGCTCTTCTTTCTTCATCGACCATCATCTTGCATTGCATACCCAGTCCTTCAAGTTTTCTCTTTCCGTCTGTCAAATCCAGGACAGATTGTGCCCTCCCTCGACTCGACCGTAACCCTTTGCGAGTTTTTCTTCATACATCGTACTTCTTCTTTACAAAGCAGAAATAGTATAGTCTCCCCTGTGTGCATGAATGAATAGCTGTACTATTATTACGCCTTCCCCATCCATTCGATTCATCATTCGCAGGTATGGCGGGTAAGCCAATGTAGCGTAGCACTATTAATAGCTAGCTAGAGAGTTCCAGGGTCAATCAGTTAGTTCAGGAAGCTCAATGGCCCTGTCGCAAAATTGGAATGCTTCGTCTTCCGCGTTGGTGTGGTACTAGTATCTAGCAGCCTCGGGATTCCCTCGCCACCTCTTCACATGCATACATACATACATCTTGCTCCGAGATTTCAACGAGACAGACAGTCCTCACACACCCAAAGCTTTTTATTTCCAGGCGGCAATGACGATGCTACCGGTATGGGTTGTCTTTTATTAGCATTTGTTTGTTAACAATGAAAGACCCAAACAAACATGGACGGCGACTACGGTATGCCATATGTTAGTATCATTGGACATTGGAGGATACCATGGATATGTACTTGGATTGGGCCAGTTTACTGGGTTGGGTGTCAGAACTCTGGCTGGCAATTCGCCTGTTTGGTTCTGAGCCCAAAACCGGTACATTTATCCGAAATACAAAAGACCAAACTGAAAACCGAAACCAAAATAAGAGTAAAAGCAACCGAGCAAACAGGGAAGCTTCAACGAACCAAACAGAAATATTTAATCCAAACAAACCGAATTGCTAGTAATCGTGATTTTGGGGTCCTTTTGTCGAAACCCAGACCACAGCGACAAAACCAATGCGCTTGAGACATGTCCTGAGAGCCACATCACAGCACTCCAGCTGGCTACGCTTATGCATACGTGTACCAATGGCAAACGATTGTACGTACGAAGTATGCATACATCTAGCTAGACTAGGAATTCAAAGCCATCCTGGCAACATTTATCAATGTGCTTTCACTGGTTGTTGGTTGACTGTTGACTGAGAAGGCAATGTGCTTGGCATTGGAAAAGTGGGTGGCGCGCCCAGCCGGCTGCCTCTTGGTCCCACTGATGGTCCCACCCCTGGGCCTTCTCGAGGTCCCACACCAGCACCAACACCTCGAACAACCTCCAGTCTATCTCCAGGCTCCTCACCAGGACAATCACCGGGAAATAGTGAGGGACTATGGTGCGTATTTGGTGGAGAACCGTTGAGGCCGCGTCGCTCCTAGTGGAGTCTAGTCTGGCCTGGATTCGTAGAAAAATAGTACCGTTGGCTAGCCTACTTTCTGCGATTGTGCCTACGTTTTAGCGTTGCAGGTCTATCGGTGTTTCTCATACGAACGATCAATGCATGTTTCTCCCCCAAAATCAGCCAGTGCCTTTCGTGCAATCATCCCTCCTTTTTAAAAAGGCAGCTACGTAAAATTTGCCACCGACTGTTTGTGCAAGGGACTCCGCAGCACCGATTGTGCGCGCTCCAAGTCGGTGTCAATCGACGTCTCGAGTTGGTCCATTTCTGCTAGCAAAGCGTCAAACCCGCCACTGGCAATGTAGCTAGCAGATATCTTGAGGCCTCTGAACGTTGGGGGGTCTCTTCTTTCGATAGCTGCTTCGTAGTCGTCAGACTCATGCTGGTCGCTTATTTCAGCACCCAAACCATCAAAACCACCACCAGCAATGCGGCTAGCAGATACCTTCATGCCTTGAGATGCTGGGGAGTCACTTCCGACTGTTTCGTCTTCGTCTTCGTCGTCGACTTCCGACTCGTCGACTTCCTCATCTTCCAAACTCTCGTGGAAGACGTCGACACTCATTTGTTCTGCACCGAAATCGCCATTGTAGTCTGCCGCCGTAATGAACGATTTGTCGCACCATGTGGAATTGTCTTCCGCTGTTTGAGGCACTTCTACTGAGCGAGCGAAGCTCTGCTCTTCTGCTACCGCGAGATCATCTTCTCCGGACTGAGTTACGGTCATTGTATCACTCGCAGTACTATCCATAATCTTGTCCAGATTCTCATCGTCTTGTGATGTCCACGAAACTCCCCTGGAAGCAATGCTGACTGGCACAGCAGAGTCTTCCTGGTCTTCTTCGTCTTCTAAGACTGGCACAGGTGTGCTTACAGCCTCTTCTTGCTCAGACTGGAGTGGTCGATCTGAGACGAACTCAGGGGTGCTATTGGCCTCCTCTTCGTTAGCCTCGAGAGATTGATTCGTTTGTTGGAGCTGTTGATCCGAATCAACATCCTTGATTCCTTCTTCTTGGGGGGAGGCATGGGCAGGGGAATCATTTGCCTCCTTCGCTTGCTCAGCTGAGGGCTTGTTTGAGCAGCCGACGAGCTCGGTTTCATCCGAGTCGGCTTGGGGGACTTCAGAGGTTCCAACGTCCCCGCTGCCATGAATTTGTGGAGGTGAAATCGACTCCGAACTGGTTGGTTCAGCAAGAATTTGTGCCACAGCAAGATCATGATTTATTTCCTCGGAAAAGGTGCAATAAGACGCGAACGTGGCGTTTTCCACACCCGGGGGCCCACCCGACAAATTAGACTTGCTCTCGTTCACCTTCACCCTCACGAGAAACCGAACTTCCGTATCGCTCTTTTCGTCACTTGAAAATGCGCGAATCGAACGAAAGCCTGCCTTAGGAGCGATGGCGGCGTTGTTCAGTTCATTGCATTCAGGGTCTGTGGATGCGCCCAAGAGAGACGTATCATAATCCTGGATGGAAAACAGGTCACTGGAACCCTTGTCGACGGCGTCATTTGACATGATATCATCACTGTAAGCAAGGGTTGACGCGCTGGACTTGGCATCTTCCGGCACGACATCCAATTTCTCTGGAACTACGAGTGAAGATATGGTTGGCTGGGATGCAATTGTTGTCTCGTCATCTTTCGACCATACGAAAAGTGCCCCACTCGTAGCTTTATCCGTGAAAGCTTCGCTGGCATTCGATGCCGAAACCACTGTTGCTGCAGCGCTAGCAGGATCGATGGCGTGCTCAAGAACAACTTGCTTTGTTTTCGGTTGACCTTGCGCCAAACGAGCTTCTTCCATAAGCTGCTCCAGTCTCCTGTGTAAGTCGGCCGAGGAGGGTGTTTTTTCGTCGTGTAGTACAGCTTGTGACATCATGCAATAGGATTGCGATGTGGGATTTCCATTTCTGTCTGCATTGCATCGCCCCACACCATCATCATCGGTGGAGAAGAGATTTCGTTGCAGCACCTGTGGCTGGCACATTCCAAGCGTGGAATAGCTGGACCCAGTAGGCGATTGATACATGTAATTGTCGTTGCTTTGGGTGCGAGTGGGTACATCCGGAAGGTCAGTGAATAGCAAATTCCTCTCCAGGTTCTTTAGAACTCGACTGAGTTCACCATCGGGTGCTACGCTCGAAGCCTTCAAAGAAGAATTGCTATCGTTGGATAAGATCGACCTTGATGCCACCACTTCCGCGGTTCCCGTTAATGTACTAGTGGTCCTTGTCTTCGGAATCCGATTGGCACCAGGAGGGAGTCCGGTTGGATTAGTCTCCTCGATGCTGTTGTTGGCTGACAGGGCTAAGGTATCACCGCCTTGCGTCGCAATAGCGATATCACTGCCCGAGTCTGATTGATCTTCCACGGATTGCTGCAGGCCTTGCACTGGTTTTGAACGTCCATCTGGCACGTCCGTGAACAAGAGCGTTCTTTCCATCTCCTTGCAGGTCTTTTCTACTTCTTGATACGCCTCCAGGCTGGAATTATAGATTTTGCTTCCCACAACCTCTGGAATCTTCCATAAGGGAGCCAGCATATCTGTGGCAGAGCAGAGTCCAGACCTAGATTGTGATACCATGGCCGAACTGGAACTGATTGTGGATGCAGTCATGGTGGGTGGTGGCGGGCTGCGGTCGACGACATCCGTGAAGAAGAATATGCGCTCCATTTCGTCGAGGAATTTCGTGTCCACATTATTGCTGGACGATTTTTGTCTCTGCGCTTGTTGTTGTTGCTGTTCTTGATAACTCTGTTTTTGATTCTGGGACAAATGGTCGTCAATGTTCTTGAACAAATCTGCTGCGACCAGTCTTGGCTGCTCCGTGCTAGAAGCCGTTTTGACCTGATCAGCGGAAGGAACAACTTGCTGCACTCTGGGAGCATGAGTACTGGTAGCACCATCCTTACTCCCACTGGTAGCAGCAGCAATGGCCGCCATGAGAGCATCTTGGCTGTTTTCAGGAGCTTCTCTCTCTTCGTCTTCGTCTTCCTCCGAGCTGTCATGACAGCTGCATTTGTCTGCCTCGGAAAAGGAGACATGAGTGCCTAGCAACTCCTCAGAGGACCCCTGATCGTCCTCATCATCGTTGTCGGCAGTAGCGTTTGTCGTGGTCGTCGCTGTGACGTCTTGTACTTGATGATCCTCTTCCTTTGACTCCGTCTTGCCCGTGTGTATCTGAACCTCAAAATCCTGTTGTGCGTCTGGATTGTCGATCCGAGTGTACGTGGTCAAGGTGCCAGTAGATGAGGTGTTTGTCGTGATGGTGCTTTCGTCGGAAGGACGCGACGCTGCAACATCAGAAGCTCCGGTGGGCTCCTTGAGATTTTGCACACACCGTGCAACACGACTTTGGACAAACGAATGCATTTTCGACTCTCTGTCTCTTTCTCTCTTCTCTCTTCTATCTTTCCCGCCTTCAGCACCTTCCTTGTCAAAAAATGAACGCTATTTCCATTCTGCTCTTTCGTCCCTGGTATGATACTAGTACCTTCAAGCAATGCTTTGAATTCTTGGCACAAATTTGTCGACCGTGGGAGCTGCAACGGCGCCGAGAGCCGTGTCCCTGGTGTGAGCACATCAGCACTGAACGTCAGCCCGCATCTAAGTACACTATTTATTAGAAACGTGATTCATCCATTCATGAACCCATGTCTAATTAACCTAACGAAATTTTTTTATCTCATCCTCAATTACGAAGACAAACATTTTCTCTCATGCGTACGGTACACACATGAGCTCCCTCACATTTTCCTAGACTACCTAGCTAGCTAGTAGCTGGGAAAAATCTGGACTCGGAAGCTGCATGGTCCCAAACGCCACCCATGGTTTCTGGCTACCAGTACTACAGTGTACCGCCGTACCGTACAGTACAGTACAGTACGGTACTGGTAAGCTACAGTAATGGAGTTTTTGCCACTATCCTTACCGTACCCGAAAGAGCCAAGCCAACTCCCCTGATTGTCCCTTACAAAAACAGAGGAGGCAATGAGGGAGTCCTTTTTTCCACATTCAATACAATGGTAGTAGCTAGTACTTCAACACTCAATACTCAAACTATTCTACAGGATCCAGCATGCAAACAAGCCAGCCACATGGCAAAGCGCAACGAGTCGAGTCTGTGCACCCTCAATGGGTAGTAGCGGTATAGGCAGGGCACCCGTGTTCGATGCAGCTCACACCACCTCATCAGAACCCGCCAGACAAGAGCGACACAATTTTCATGCCCCCTTCTGGTTTTGCTTGGGGGTCTTCGTGTGGTGCATCCGTGCTAGTTCGCTCGACACAACATTTCAGCGCAACCAGCTTGTCCGCTTTGATGATTTCCTCGGGCTCACTCTCGACCTGCTCTTCTACAGAATAGTCGTCGTCGTCGTCGATGCTGCCAACAGCAAGCACATCAACTTCGATTTCCTCCTCCTCGGTCTCCTTTTTCTCTTCGGCTTCCGGATCGGGTGATGTGCTGTCTCCCTGGGAAATAGACGTCTCGATGACTTCCGTCTCTGTCGGGGAATCAACTACCTCTTCCATCCTCTGGAAATGCTCGACCTTTTTAGCTTCAGGTGCAGCAATATCGACGTCGGCATCCTCCTCCATCTCTTCTGTCAACGGTGCCTCAGATGCAATAATCTCAGTTTCGACGGCTTCCTCAAACTCATCAGTGGGTGTTTCAGGCCCAAGCTCCTTTGCTGGTTTCGCGATAGAACCAACTTGCTCGATTTGTTTTTCAAGCTCGTCATCTGATTCTTCGAAATCAGTCGTTTGGGTTTCTGGTTCTGCTTCAGGCTCTATCACAGGCTCAGGTTCCGATTCAGATTCAACTTCAGGTTCAGGTTCAGATTCAACGTCAGGTTCGGGTTCCTCAGCTGGAGTATAGAAGGTATCCGCTGCCTCCTCTGAAGATGGATCAACCAGCGCGACCGGTTCCTCAGGCTCGGCGTCCTTCTCCGTGGGCGTTGTCGGCTCCAAATCTTTAGCTGGGGTTGGCTCAGAGGTGCTTGTTACGGGATCTGCCTTGCTACTCGCATCAGTTTGGCTGGGAGGAACCACGTCGAAGCTTCCTGTGGCAAGATTTTGAAAGCGTATCGGGTTGGGTGTGTCCGGCTCAAATTCTTCTGCTGGGCCTTCTGTTTCTTCATTGGTAGGCAGAACCTCATCCTCTGTTGGAGTTTCCATATCCGCCGTCTGGGCCTCGGGGACTGTATTTTTTCCCTCCTCGGAGGTGCTTGGTACAGGATCTGCCTTGCTGCTCGCATCGTTTTGGCTGGGAGGAACGTCGCAGAAGCTTCCTGTGGCAAGATTGTGAAAGCGCACCGGGCTGACTGGGACGCCACGAGCATCGATGCTATCTCCGCCTTCCACAGTGGACAAGCAGGGGGACCTGTAACCATCTTCGTTTGCCAAGGCCGCTTCATCTTTACTCTCTGCTGTCGACGACGGCGCTACTGGATCCAAGACGACCTTCACGATAGGTTCCTCATCGTCGGCATCCTCTGCTTCTTCGTCCACGAAAATGGTTTCAGCCTCGTCGGCGTCGACTCGAGCATTGCGTGATCCAGAATCGGAGTAATAAATGACAATCGTCTCATTAACGACTGTTTCGTGTTCTTGAGGTTCCATTTCAAGCGCTTCTGGCACTTCTTGTTCTTCCTCTTTTTCACCCTGATCAACGGCAGCTTGCAAGGACTCCTCGACGTCATCGAGCAACGACCGACTTGCCAACAGCTCTTCCTTGTCCGCTCCTTGGTGCAAGTTTTCGAATGTTTGCATGGATGCTGAAGCGGTTCCATTCGAAAGTGGCGTGGCAATGTCAATGGTGGGAGGAGGGAGTCCCCCCATGAGACCCTTTCCGCAAAGATTATCGTTGATATCCGTAAAGAACTTCTCCCACGTATCCGCAGCCGGACCTTTCTCCTTCACAGGAACGGGGTTTCCACCGGCACCGGCACCGATACCGGAATCCTTTTCTGGATTCTCGTTGTCACTAATGGTTGACTGCTCTGAAGCGTCATCGACTTTGACCGCGTTTGGTACCGGTACCAGGGAGCAAGCATCACAGCAACAAAAGTTGAACCCCATCAAGGCAGGCATTGCGCAAAGCATACCCGGGTGAGTGTTTTTCTTTGCGATGGGCTTCTTGGGCAACTTGGGCGACTTGGTTTTCTTGATGGGTTCCGCGCCCTTTTTGGAGTCTCCTGCAGCATGGTTTTTCTCGTACCTTGGGGGAGTTTGGTGGTGGTTGTGACGATGATGATGACGAGGAGAAGGAGGAGGAAGGGGATGTTCGTGAGGATGTTTGTGAGGATGGTGTTTATGGAGACGAGGATCGTCAACAGCTACTAGATGAGGCATGGTTGAAGATTCGAGTTGCTTGCTCGATGATGGGGTGGAGGTCGGAGGGAGCAACTTCGGAGAAAGCAAGAAACAAAAACGACAAAAGTATGGTTCTGGCTCTAGCTAGAGGCAGAAGTTCGCCAAGAGATAAAATGAGGAAAGGCAAAAGAAATCGTTGGTTTGAGAAGTATCCAGTAGTATGGTCTTCGACGCAAAGACTGTGAGAGGTTGCAAAAAATGTTGCTCGTAACGGGATTGCTTTGACGAAATTGATCCACCAAAAATGGCTGTAGCGGTCAGTTCTCCCGAATGGTGGTCCGAAATTGGGCGACCCGGTAGTTCACCTCGGTGTTGCCTCGTCCTACCGGTAGCTGGCTGTAGATGGCTAGCTACCGGTAGCTAGTAGGGGTGTGCAGCATCGTTGTACTAATAGTAAGCAGGTGAGTCTTTTGGCGTAGTTGGCCACTTTTGTCGAAAACTAACTGCTCCATTGCCCCCTACCGTACCGGTACTGCAGCCCGTAGCTCGTATTGCCAATATCTCTTCCCGGATATCCGAGCCAAAGTAGTGCATACCAGTACGGAGCCACGCTCTCGTATCATAGAACCTGCTTGCTGAGAGAGCTCGATACTTGAACCTTTGCATGGCTCTGTCGACAAGAAAACTTGAAGCTTCAATTTGTATTGATTCAACTCCCGCAAGTGGAGCTCGCTCGTGATTAAAACATTGACACCGCGAATTTGGTTCCCACTTCACTGACGTCAACGTCTTGTGATGGCTCTCCATTCCACAAAATGCAACGGCAACATTTTCCGCAGTTTCCTTGCTTCTTTGGCGGCTTGCACTTCTTCTGGCGGCTCTCTTGCATGAATGTATGTGATCAATAATCATACTAGTAGTGGACAATGTGCAACGTGGACTCGGCAAAGGCGACGAAGAAAGAAGGATCATTGACTTATCAGGTTCCACAAGCAAAATCTACTTGTTCTACTTCAGCCAAGAGCTCTGCAAGTAGAAGACGCCCAACGAGCCATCGTCAGTATCGCTACGAGTGTCCAGAGATCAACTCTGGTTTGCCAGAGGCAGTCTTCCACGAATGCTCCAGAATTTGCGGCATCGGACCTCTCAGCAATCCCAAGAAGTAAATAGAGTGAAAGGCGTCATGATGAAAGCTACCAGTAATCAGACTCAAGGGGAAGAGACTCCCTTGTTGGCTGTTGTTACCGGTACTACATGTACCGGTGGCAAGAGTGATACCCCAACTCCATCAGCTTCAGCCCCAGCCCCAGCTTCAGTGTATACCGCCACCACTGGGATCCCTGCAAGCCTATATGTGTTATCGGGTGTCACTCAGCCTCTTATCATGACCTTATGCAAAGACGCTGGACTGGCAGATCCCAACTGTCAGTTGTACATGCTATTTTACTACTTGGGTCCTGCCAGTGTGGGACTCCTTATGCTCAATCAAGCTCATGAAGGTTTACCCAGTTGGCCCATGATCCTCAGAGCCGCTTCCATCACGTTGTTTGATATCGCTGCGCAAGCTTTGAATTACACTGGCGCAGCCTTGGCAGGACCCACCATTTTTGCCATTGTGTACTCGAGTGTTACCGTTTGGACAGCCGTCTTTAGTCGCATTCTACTCAAGCGACACTTGCTGCCTGGACAATGGATTGGAATCGTCATTGTCTTTTCCGGATTGGCATTGACAGCTACGGATAATTCCGTTCAAGTTGGGAGCGGAGTATCGCATGGCTTGCTGCTCGTCACTATTGGATCTGCCATGCATGGGCTGACCTACGTCATGTGCGAAATTGTCATGGTGGTTCCAGACCATATCATGTCGGATATGCCTCGCTGGCTACAAATGCTCATGGGAGACAAAAATACACAACGATTGTCCGTGGTGCAAAACACGGCAGTGCAAGGATTCTTTGCCATGTCATCCCTCTTGGTGTGGCAATTGGTATATACCCTTCCTCGTATGGACGAATTCATTCTGGAACCCATGCACGAAGCTGGCACTTCCTATTCCAAAGCAGCCGTCATTTTGGGGTCGTTTGCTCTGGCCAATTTGGTGCACGCATTATCCTATTTCTTTACTCTGAGACACTTCCCAGGAGGAGCTACCAGTGCGGGTGTCATGAAAGGATTGCAAGCGGTCTTGGTCTTTGTGGTTACCGCATACTTCTATTGTGGAGTAACCGGGGGCAGCGAAATGTGTTTTTCTCCCACCAAGTTCAGCAGTCTGGTTACTGTTGTGGGAGGAGTGGCATTATTTGGTGTCTACACGGAGAAACAACATCGATTGGAACGACAACGACAACAATCACCACCACCACAACCACAACCGCAACAACAGAGCATCCAAGAACGTGTCGATAAGGTTTGATACATGGCTGGTCCATTTATTTGCTAAGTGAATTGCTTGACTCACCGTGAACAAAACAAACAAGCGAGCTTGTAGCAACACCAACTCCCATTGCATTTGTCTATATCCAATTTAATCTAATTCATACATTATTCATGTTGCAGTGTTGTAATGTGATAGCTTCATCAGATACATCATGAAGTAAGGTAGCGAATTACGTGGGGTGCCTGGAAGAAGAGGTATCCATAGGTTGCCAGCATGGAGACAAAAGCTGCTGCGAACATGGGTTTCTTGAGTGCTTTCTGTGCTAAAAGCCTAAGATACCGAATCGGCAGATTATAGAAGGAATCTACTTGGCCACAACCTGTGAAACCATCAATGCGTTCGTAGAGATCCTGGACAAAGGCAACACACAGCAAAGAGGTTGTAATGACAGCCCCTAGACTGGCCTTGGCAAAGACTGGACAGGCCACCGTGATCCATGCTCTCATGCCCACACCCAAGACGAACAGGAGGACGCCAGATAAAAAATGGAAGCGGCAAGCCGCCCACTCCAAGGGATAATTGGCATTGAGAAATTCTGACACACTGGCTGTTTTGACAAAGGGACACTTGTTGGCCAATGCCGACGACGCCACGGTCCCCACCACAATGGCAATGATTTGTGACGTCAACGTGGCCATCATGAGCAGAGCGTAGATGCGTTTCACCAATCCGACCTTGAGACCTTCCGATGCTGTGGCAGAAATAGGCATGGCAAACGCAGCACCGGCAGAAGCACCGGCAAAAAGTGCAGCTGGAATTCGAATGCCCCCGAACAGAGTGGCAGCTTCTCCACTAAAGTCCTGCTTGGTGGGATCGTCTGCTTCTTCCACTGATGTACTATCAGTGGCGCCATTGCGAAGGGCAGTGGTGGTTGCCAGTAATAACATCTTCTTGTCGTTCGAAGAAACATCAGCCATCAAAGGCAGTCTATGTCTACTAGAATGCAACTGCCTCTTGGTAAGACCAGAAAAAGAGACACTGGGCTCTACATGAGCCACTGACATGACCAAAAATAACAGAACTGTATTCAAGGTCTTCATATTGCGAGATTGCTTCATGCCCTACGGTATGGTCAACTAACTGGCACTCCTATGGTCTTCCATCTTCATTGGCTATATGACGCTGGAAAATTTAAAATGGAAGATACGATCTTGAGGTCTTCGTCTTTGATCGAAAGTCCGAACCCAAGAAGGGCCAAGAAGAAATGCATCCCCTGGCGCGCGACGTGGAACACAGGCTCCACTTTTGCGAACTGGTCCCAGGAGGTCCTTGGCACTCATTGTTCGAAGGGTGACAACGAAGTCGATGACAACGGCACTATCTTACTAGCTAGGCTAGACTAGTCTAGCCTTTCATGGCCATACACAATCATGGTCCAGTCAAGCAATCGATCACCTCCGCGAGGTTTCTTACCGCCTCCACAAGCGCAGCAAGATGATTTGGCCTTCCGCGCCGCGTATCTTTTCAGATACGTTCCCATGCCCGCATCAAGAACACCATTCGCACAGAAACCGGCCTCCTTCATCATGTCGCAATCGATCTCATACTTGTCACCCTCCAAGTGAATTGTGGTCGTGAAAGGATAGTCTTTGCAGACAACCACTCTTTGGGAGTCACGGTCCGAGATCCGTAAAGTCCAATCTCCTTTGGGATTCTCGTACCAGTTCTTTACCGTCGTGAGTTTCCAGTGCTCTTCACCCGCCATGGCCGTGAACTCGGGTCGGTCGCTTGGGTGCAGCACAGACACCGTGCCCGAGGGTGAGATCAACTCCACCTTTGAAACATGAATAGAATAACATGACCAAGCGTGAGGGCCGCAAAGCGCGCTGCCAAAACGTCGGATAAACTTGAATGGCTGACTACAAACCTGCAAATCTCCTCTCGATCCGTGTACAATGTTCAAGTACAGCACCACTGACTCTGCCACAAAGTCATCAGTATCCACATGCAAAGAATGGGTGGTGGCAAGCAACTCGTGGTTCCAGATCCGTCTGTTGATTGTACCCGATTCCTTCACAATTTGCATTTCGGGTCCAAAAATCTGCCAGTTGATGGATGCAGAGACAGCAGCAGCAGCACTAATAGCAAGATCAACAGGATCGATGGGGACAAAAGTAAGCCATTGAAGTGACCGAAGCGTGTCGCTGAATCATTGAACAAGACTATCAGGAGACTTACTCGACAATGCCAAAGCCATACTTTTCGCTATGCCGCAATCCAGCTCCGTTTACAACCCATGTTCCATCACTTGGGTGTGTTACCCGAGCCGTCTGTGCGAGAATACCTTGGACGTCCCTCCAGCCTAGAAAAGGGTTGGCTTCCAACATCAAGGCAACAACACCGGCTACTCGAGGACATGCAAAGCTTGTACCTGACCCAGAGTCTCCCTACGATTGTGGCGAGGAGCTTCAGTGGTCAGCGGTACCGGTGCACATTCAAGTAGCGAAACCAGTCTTGCAGAAGCAATGACTTACGCAACCACCATCAAACGGCGTGGCCACCACATTGTTCAAAATGTTTTCACCGTCGCCACCGGGGGCACTGACCAGGACCCCTGCCCCTGGATTTGAGTACGATGCGTGTTTTCCACTCTTGTCCACGGCTGCCACCCCAATAGTGAATCTACTGCTGACCCAAGGATCAAAGTTGGTGTTCTCTCCAAACTCGTGGTTGTTCCCCGATGCAAACACTGAGCGACAGTGACGAAGAAAAGATGATGTAGGAGGGGGGTCAGTTTGATGCCGGGGAGACGCATGTACAAACAGGGCTGCATGACATTGTGCAATCCGGTCCACAAGAATGGTACACCACTACCAATACTCACAGATGATGGTCCCGAGACCATTGCGCCCTTTCATGACTAGTTGGCCTAGTGTCGCCCCATCGGCTGGGTCAAGTGCATTGTATGTACAATCAACGTAGAGATCTTCAACGTCAACAAAGAAACTGCTATGAGATAAAGGTTGGCTTGAAAAGAATCGAATCACATCCACACGCACAACCATCCAAAGCTACTTACCCAGGTATTCTGCACACTCCAAGCGATGGTTTTCAAAGTTTGACGGCCTGGAGCAGAATTTGACAATGGCCCTTCTGCACGTTTTGGATTTGATGTTTCCCCCACAAGCACCGCAGGGACTATTCTTCGCATTTGGATCAAAGGGACACTGTTGCTTCTTCAGGCGTCTCTTGTTTTTTCCGGTGTATTCGCACGACTTTGGAAGGAATTGCAACATGAGCACTTTTGTCAGATACCTGTTGTGCGAGCATTTTTCTTAGTTAGTTGTACTCACATTTGGTCCCCAACTATTGCTGGAAATATCGACGACTTCCATGTGAGCGGTGAGAGCTTCTGCATCAGAAATGGTCACGTCTTCTCCAACAAGACGACAAGCAGACAGTGTCGCCTTTGGTGCAATGCCCACCGAGCAAACGTCGTTGTCGGCTTTGCCTACGATGAGAGATGCGCAGGCAGTACCATGGCCATCCTTGATCGTCGGGGGCATGAAGTCGTCGCATGAATTCAGGATATCAAAGTTGGTCATAAGTCTGCACGCCGTGCCACAAAATTATGGAGGCAACAGGGGTTGTGTCGGATTGTACCGTATGAGATGCAGATCATTCAGTTATTTCAGTTCCATCCAACTCAATGATCTGCGCTTCTTACTCAGGATGTGTCATATCGACCCCTTCGTCGTTGACTTTCATGAAGTCAGGATTGTAGAATAAACCAGAATAATGTATACATGTAGCAAGTGAGTTGAGTTGAGAGATATTGGTTGGAAGATTGTCGTCTGCAGTCTGCAGCAGCCTAGCACTCATCGAGGACACGTACCCCGAACATGAACCCCCGATCCAAAATATCCCATTTTCCACGCCTCCTGTACATTCATGAGATCAAAGGCCCACGTGCTTGCATCGAATAAGGGATCGGAAAAGAAATTGTCGTTTCCCACGGGTTCACCACAGGTAGACTTCCAATCGTCTTCAGCGTTACACGATGAGACCTTATTGAACTTGTCCCAAAAATTGTTTTCCAGCTTTCTTCCGGCACAGTGTGCATCACCAGGACACCAAAAGCAGCCAGCCTCAACACAGCCTGCGCAGTCGAAGTTGTATGATTTGCACGGGTCGCAATCATGGCAGTCTGTTTCGCACTTGTCTCCCTCGTCGCATTTTCCATCCACGGCAGACTTGCAGGTGTCCAATGTCCAATCAAAAGAGCAGCGGCTGTCGGAACTACCAAGGAGAGCTCGACCTTCGGCACCATTCGTTACTAGTACCGGTATGCCCTGAGCTTGGACCAACACACTGAACCTGATGCCTGTACCACCCGAATCATCGCTCCAACTGAACACGACGCATAACAGAAAGACTCCCTTTGCCACTACTCTGACTAGTTCAGGTGCTTTCATGACGCGCAGAAACAAGTGTAGCGTACTAGAGTAGTTGTGGTGCTACCGGTACCATACCGGAACGCTGTAGAGACACCAATCACTTGTCTGTCCCATCAGGCTTCTATTTCTCCAAATGACTTTGGCCCATCAGGATATCGCTATTGTGAATGGTAAGGTCTCATTTTTTCAATCCTTTTAGTCGATCAAGTCGCAAGTGCAAGACACATCAAAACGTAAACAACATTTCCACGCTGACCTCCTCGTTGCGATGTCAGAGCCAATGATCATCACTCCTACCCCTGGGAGTGCACAACCCAACCACTCCGTGCCGCCCTTCCAGAAGGCCATCACTATGCCCTTTCAAACCAAGATCCAAACCAGGCAATGGTTTGCTTATACGTGTACTTGTTTCCCCCCAAGAAATCAGCATCTAGCAAGGATCCTCGCTGCTTGATATATCAGCCATGGCAACAACGGCCAAACCGGCCATCACCAGTATCGCTGGACGCAAAGAGGGGCGTCGGTCAAAATCTGCCTCCAATGACAAAGAAAACCATGGACCGTCGTTGACAGTCAAGCTTGATGTGGGGGGCACTGTCTACAAGGTCTCACGGTCACTCATTGAGTCCTTTCCAGGCACGATGCCGGCCAAGCTTGTCTCCAAGCGGTGGACTACTCGCGCGGACGACGACACGATGATTTTCATTGATCGGAATGGAGATAGATTCCAGTACGTGCTCGACTACATGCGAGATAACGAAGTGCACTTGCCACTTTCCGTTCCCAAGGCCGCTATTGTCAAAGACCTGGAATTCCTAGGGTTTACAAACATTGACACGAACAGCATTCATGATGGTGCTGCCAGTGCCGAAGCTGCCACGCAGATTGCCAAGTGCGAAGCCCTTTATCAGAAAGAATTGGAGCTTTGCCATCGAACTGTCCAACGATTCCAAAAGAAGATCACGTATCTTAACATCGCCCATGCCTGCTTCCTTTCCTATAGCAAGTGTGGACACTTGCTCTCTACCGAGTTCTATCTCGGCGATTACTCCTTGAATCTCATGACATTGAAGGACGAAATCAATTCCGCTTTTGACAACTTTGATAGAACATTGTTTGATGAGTGTCTAATCATTCATGGACTGAAGTACGTGAGCCACAGACCCATTGAGCTGCGAACACCCCACGCTATCTGGTACAATCTGTCCTTGACCGCGGTGCAGTCCACGGGAATTGATCATCCCAATCATCATGTTCTGTCTCATTGCGTTTCTACCGCGGAGCCCGGTAGTGACTTTCGAAAGTGATAACTGTACCATAGTACGATGGCCCGCTATTCATTCAGCGGGGACAGTCTTACGGGTGTCTACGATACAGTCCTGCCACATCTACTGAGTGCTGATCTTTTGACAGCCACTACTGGTACTAGGCATAGCTAGTATGTGTTAACGAGCTACTGCAAGGTCTTACCAACATTTTGTGCAACACAGGCAAGAAAACATGGCCATTTACGCCCCCAGTCACCCTTCCCTTTCCACACTCAACAGGTACAACTAGTACAGTTGATCCGCAATCAAAGTTTTCAAATAAGGCAACTTTCCTGTGACCATCGCATCGCAAAATGCGACCATGGCTCCTGTCAACCAACTACTTTGAATGTATACATACATGTAGCTGATGGCAGCGACACCGGAACACAAAGAGCCACCGACCGAAGATAGATTGGAAGAATACCGGTAGCGTGTCAATCCATCAAAGACCAAGGGCTGGTATCTTAATCGATCTGAGACAGGAACCATTCAAGGCTAAGATGCCGTGGTTCCATGTATTGAGCTGGCTAGTTGGTTGTACAGTGCGAGAAAAAAAGCATTGATTGTACCAGGAAATTTAACTTGATCTTACGTAGAACAAAATAGGTTGTATGGGAGATAGAGAGAGGTCTGATTGTAATTGAAATCGATGTAGAAAAGACTATATACCAGATTTGAATGCCACCACCGCTGTTCTCGTTGCGGCGAGAAACGCAAAGAAATGACGAACCCAGAGCAACGAATCAACACCCAACAATGAACTCGTGTCATACAGCTCTGCCAATGGTCGCCGTTGGCGGGGATGGGGGAGGAAATGCTTGCAGAGGCACAGCGTTACCAGGATAAATCCCGGTGCCATCCATGCTTGGCATGTATGCATCCATTGCAGACAAAGAAAGCGAGTGCTGTGACGCCAACGACATTGTCGCCGCAGCATTCTTAGGACGACCCTTCGAGCCGCCGCCATGAGCTCGACACAACTGCATCTTGCCAATTGCCACACGGTTGCAGCCGTCCAACTTGCATCGCACACCGCCACCATGCTGAGAAAAACAAGTCATCAAACAAACACCGATAAGATATAACAAAGGACTATGCACCCTTCGAGCCAGCTTTTACTTACCGCTGCACAATACTGTGTACGTCCACGCGCGACCTTTTCGCATCCTTCAAAGCAGCATTTCTTGCCTCCCCCATGCTTGACACAAAACTTAGTGGAAGACTGAGCCGACTTGTCGCAACCGTCGACAGCGCAACGACGACCGCCACCATGAGCCGTACACAAACTCGATCCACCAACAGCCGACTTGTTGCAGCCATCAAATTTGCATCGCTTGCCCCCACCATGCGCAGCACAAAAGAACTTGTCTCTTGCTCCCTTATCGCAGCCAGCGAAGGTGCAACGGCGGCCTCCTCCATGGGCAATGCAGAATCTCGTAGAACCTTGAGCGCATTTGGTGCATCCCTCGTGTTCACAAAGTCGATTCCCACTGTGGCGAGCACAGTAGGGACGACGAGCCACGGCACCTTCCCCGCAACCCTGGATTCGGCACACTTTGCCCTTGCAAGCAGCACTTGGAGCGGTAGATGTGGTGGCCATGGGAGGCGTCGAACGTGCAGCATCCGGCATTGGGTAATTCGAAGACGCAGGCATACAATACGTTTGCTGCGGTGGTTGCTGCTGGGGGACATATGGAGCGGAGGCAGTGCAATGAACGGCCGAGGTCATGCCGGCTGGAGTTGGCGCGACGGGAGCAGCATACTGCGGTGTGCTTGCTGGAGGCTGGGCGGTGCTCGCAGAGGCAAACTGATACTGCTGGTTTGCAATGTTCTGCAGCATTCCTTGACTCAAAAGGTTCTGAGACAGTCTGGACGGAGCCGGCGCAGGGGGGCTAGGGGCAGGGAGAGTGTGCACTGGATTGTGCTGCGTAAACTGTGGCGCCGGAGCTGGGGATGGTGGCGGCACGTAGGTAGGAGAAGGAGCAGGCGTCAAAACCAGATTCCTGGTATTCTGCGGAGAAGCATTCTGCATATGGATGGGGGGAGCATGATCGTTGCTGGTGCGGCGATGAACATGGTGGTCTACTTTGACAACATGAGTTGGCAAAGCGAGTGGCATGGCCAAAGGTGCCGGGGTTGGTTTTCGCTGCTTTCGCTGTGTCTGTGGTTGAAGGTTCGAGACTGTCGACGTGGGGTGAGCCACGTGCGCTCGCTTGCTCCCATCAGCGGTCGTCGCGATGTGGCTGTGAGTGAATGGCAACGCCGCACCCACTTGACGAACTGCATCCTTGATGTGATTCTGAAATGCCTGCATGGCTTGAACCGAGACTCGTCTCTCAGGCGGTTGTTCTTGTTGAAACCTATGAAAATTGATCAACTCTGGGATCTCTTCTCGCTTCTCTTCTTCGATAGTAGTAAAAAAGGGCGACGATGGAGGATTGTGATTCGCCACCGTTGAAAAATGAAAGTTTGTCTGGGCTGGGGCAGCGGCTGGGTCGTCTCTGTGAAAATCGATGACCTTGAACTGCGCAGACAGTGGTGCTGTGGTTGGATCGGGGGCAACGTATTCTGGTGCCGGTTGGCTAGAGATGGTATGATGAGGGCGCTTCTTACTCATGAAATGGTGCTGCATTTCGACGTCGGCGGCCATTTCTCCAAGATCGGCAGGTCCCACGTCTTGCCACATTTCTTGGCCAACGCTCTTGTGCGGTTCTACCTTTTCCAATCCCGACCACAGCAAATGAAGCGCTTGCTGGACGAATCGCAGAACAAACGGAACTGAGCCCGTCTGGATCATGGAGTAAAAGCAGACAACGCCGACGGGGGTGGCTCTCTTTCCGGACTGGATAGGGACGGCAAAGGCCGTCATGATATTAGCCTTTTCGAAAACCTGGGATCGTCCCTTGTCAATGTACACGTCCTGTGTTCAATAGAGCGAAAGCGAGAGTGAGTCGCATTCGCAAATCAAGAATCGTGCATGTGCGGTAATGGACGACACGTGGTAACTTACCGGATTGCAACTCCAAACAGGGTTCCCCGATGAGTAGGCACGGCCTACAGCCCCGGACCAGAATTTGACGAGCGTGTATCCCGACACTCGTTTGAAATCCATCAGGGCGTTGCTTTGATTGGAAGAGGTGATGGAAGTGACATGGCTTAGGCAGTCCGGGCGTTCGGGTCCAGCGGGGATCCAAACATCAGCAATATCAAAAACAGACATGCCCAAGAAAGCGGAACAAAACTCGTCCAATCGCTCCTTGCGTTTTGGATCCATGGTTCGTTTGTTGGTCGTCACGAGGGACTTCGGATCAATGTTGTAGTCCTCGGCTGGGTTCGGTACGCCTTCGTTAAGACCAACGGGAAGGCCATTCTCTACCGGGATATCAACGGGGTCTTCTTCCACGTGATAGTGCGACGGAGACGGAGAAGAAGCAATTGGAGGGCGATCCTGCATGATGGTATGCCAAACACCGTAAGAAGCCTCGTCGAAAACCTCTTCAAAAGCTGGCGACGCTCTTCCATTCTGAATGTGGTTTCCAGGAGGAACGGTGTGTGTGGTGTTGTCTCCAAGTTCAGCGAAAGTAGGCAACATGGGAATTCCAAAGCAGTCTTTGGGAGCACTGGCTAAGTCGTGGCTCTTGCTGGCCCCGTTCGAATCAGCATCCTCGATAGAGACGAACTTTGCAGTGACTCCTTCCCCAAACGAGGACGTTTCTTGCGGCATGATGTGCCCTCGGATGGCGCTCTTGGATCCTGAAGTAGGGACGTGCTGGATGTTGTCCGTGCGTTCAAAGGCGGGCATCAAGCAGGGGATGTTGGAAGAAGTAGCACTGCGACTGATGAGCTGAAGATACTCCATCGCTTCGTCGGTGTTCGGTATATTGTTGGGAGAGAACATCACCACAACGCACATATTTCCGTCGGCATCGAGAGCCACTGGCATTCCGACGGCGGTGTGAAGAGGGATGTCAGAGCGTCCGGTCAGACCTTCCTGCTTGAGTGTGTTGGCCCATACAACTTGCGCGGTCTGAGAGATGGCGTCGACCAAGCGAGGCGAGAGCTTGTGCTTTTCCAAATCGGCAGCAGTGCATTCATGGTCGTGGTTGTGGTCATGGGGACAGTGAACGTGATCTTCGTCTTCGTCGTCATCCGGAGGAGTAACAAGCATGGAGCGACGGTTCGCGTAAGACTTGGACGTGTAGAGCTGGACAAAGCGAAGCTTCTTCTCGCTCTTGTTTGCCGGGACGATCGCGCCATTGTGGTCGGTTACAGACTCGGTAGGTCGTTCCTCTGTTGGTAGCAGAAGTAGTAGTAGTAGCACATGTTGGAGTAGCAGTAGACATCGTCGGAGTGTTGCAGAGCATCAATCCCATCGTGTTACAGCCAACCATTTCCATTCCATTCGTTGGGGTGTTCGGAGGGTTTGCGAGAAAACATAAAAATATGTTAGCACAGGAACTAAAAGTCAAAATCCTTAAGTCTTGATGACGTGGAAACGGACATTTGACAAATCGTGACATAGAAACTAGCAAAACGGGAAAAATGCGAACACCCGAACCCCACGTACCAATCGCAGCGAGTGTTGAAGAGCCATGCTCGTTGGCCGTCCACCAGATTTCACCAATCTCAAAACCAAGACCAGCGCAGGCGACTTGTAGGTACGATCGGATTCGACAAGGGTCCATGGTGGCCCTCCGATTTCCGCTTTTCTTCTCTTGTTGTGGTTCAGTCCGAGGTGATTGTGCTGTTGACAGGGGCGTTGTCAACCTTGACTTATCTGGTTTTGTGGCTGTCTTCTCTTGCCGCATCTTGAAAGAATGGTTTTTATGGTGAGGTGGAGCCTTCCTTTGGGAGTTTTGGTTGCTTCCTTTGTTTAGCGCGGCAGTTTTGAAAGTCCTTCAACTTCTGGTTGGTTCTCTCTTTGCGCTTTCTCAGGGACGTGGTGCTTACAAGCCAGCAAAGCAACAAACAAGTCATTGGAACATGAGAAAGAACACTTGGGCTCTACCGCCCGTTTGCTATTTAATTAAACACTTGTTCATGAGAAAAAGATAATCAAAAATTTTAATAAAGGTTTATTGGGCACCTACGGTATTGATCAGTGTGCGGTATGGAGATAGATTCGTTAGAACATATCCAAATTACTTGTAAAGGACTTTTCTCTGAAATACTCCTCTTGCTTGGATGTCCCAATTTTCCGCTCTGTTGTGGGCACTAAAAGATGATTAGCCTAAGTCTAACTCCTTTCAAGCAAGTTACTTACCCATCTCTAACACACAATCCTCTCCAAGGCCTTGGGAGGTTGGTCTTCAACATTCTACAACACGTTCCAAATTATGCTGAAAGCTGAAAGTTAATCAAACAGCGCAGAGTGTTGCTGGGAGAGAAGCGAGGCCATTCGGTTTCTTGCTGTCCTCCAGTGGCGCTTGTCGTAATAGCCTAGGCAGTATGTGCGCACTCTTGGATGTTGTATTTTGGTTGTGGTTCTAGATTCTTACTCGGCCTTTTGCTTGGGAGGCTTCTCAAACTAAATCAAAGGAAAGATACCTCTATTGCATCTTAGCAACAGACTGGCACCAGTAAAATGGAAGTCATACTGTGACATCGAACCTTTGGGATCTTTTGAAAGCAGAGAACCCCCGCTAATAATCCTCCGGCATCGATCCTGAATCCTGAATCGGTCCTATTACCGTACCGTACTCGAGGAGTGGGTTGGCTGGTAGCTGTCATGCTGTCCCGAGCTCTGTCTTGTGTGCCTGCTGCCCGAAGCCAAAGAGCCTCCTCTTAGTGTGGCACGATTTCCATAACAATGAAGCAGCAGAGACAACGATAAAAGGCAAGAGAAAGGGCCAGGAGCACATGAAAATACTAAAAAACCTCGAAAATTCAGCTTGGAGTTGATGCTTTGGAAAGGGCCAGTGGCGCTTGAAAATACAATTCTGTGACAAAACAGCCAAGCTCTGCTTGATGAGCGAACCGGGGCCAAGGGGAAAATGGTTTAGGAATAGTGAGGTGTCAGGTAGCTGGCAACACCTATGGTTTTCAATAATTTTGGCCTTTTGGCTGCAGTCGTATCTATGTGTTACTAGCCAGTCTAGTTACTATCATAGTATTGAATGAGTAGCTGCATTCTAAATCACTGTTCTTACTTAGAAAGCTGGTAGATTCTCTTTCAGAGAGTTTTGTTTGTGGATCCTGTTCTGCTCTGGGATCCAGCAGTTGGCTGCAGGACTCCTCGGGTCCTTGAAGCAATCCTAAACGAGATCTCCGCACTCATCAGCAGTCATCCAAGAGCCCTAGCAGAGGATGGACGTTCGGGCCCAAAGGGACACTCCAAAGCAAAAATACTATGGACACCGCCCCAGAGCCCAAGAAAGTAGACATTCGTCCGAATAGGAAATTGGGCACATTTTCTGCTGCAGAGCTACTAATGAAAGTCAAGGCATCTGAAAACCATCGTTCCAGTATACTAGTAGCAGCTGGAGAGTCACCGAATCAAGATAAAGGACCAGCCAAGGGAGCGAGAAACTAGATATCATGTACGAGTAGCGATTGGCAGACCCTATGGCATCATCCAAGAGTTGCAAAATCTCAGCTGCTCCGAGTTGCAGTCGAGCCAGTGCGGGTAATAAATCAACGAATGTTCAATAATGAAAAGCCACTTGGAGGGTTGATTTACCTTGAAAAGATGAGCAAGACGCACACTGGACCTTTTATGTCAACGGAAACTTTCAAACGATTCGATTTCGATTCATTCGAATGCAACTTCCGAGTGAAGGCACCGACCATGGTCACCCGAAACAAAATCTTCTTGTCTTTTACATGTATGTGGTAGCTACAGTACATGTTTGTAAAAGCTAAGCCAAGCCATTGTTCTATACTACTAGTAGTACCAGCATCATCATCATCATGAGCGGCACGACGGAAGAGCCGCAACAACCAGGGCTGCGTGCCCGTATCTCTCAAAACATAGAAATGGCTCGAAAAGGCTACGAGCAGCTGGTGAACGCCGTCATTCGTCCACCTCGTGCCCAATATGCAATGGGCCATTTGGGTCCTGCGGTGTTTACATTTTTGGGTCAGCGTTTCCGTCGCGATGACATAATTTTGGATACAGACAACATGACGCATCCAGAAGATCCTGAGACGGAGCCTCCGCGGCCACTAAAATTGCAGGCGTCTCTTTGGACTCGCGAGGGTGATGAGTTTGTCAACCCGGGCAAACCCAAGACCATGGTTGTCTACCTGCACGGCAATGCCAGTGCTCGAGTGGAAGTTCTGCCTCAGTTGTCTTTTTTGCTGGCGTCTGGAATTTTTGGCGTCTGCAGTTTGGATTTTACCGGCTCTGGTCAGAGCGATGGCGAATATGTCAGCCTTGGTTACTACGAGCGATTTGACCTGGAATGCGTCTTGCAGTATTTGCAAAATCGCTATCGAAATTTGGAAATTGTCCTGTGGGGACGCAGTATGGGAGCTTCTACAGCACTCATGCATGCCAGTGAGAAAACCAGAGAACATATAAGCGTTCGCCGACAAGACAGCGACACCGACACCATTGGCGACCAACCAGACCCTGATTCCTCCAATGCCATTCTCAAGGGATTGATCTGCGATTCACCCTTTGCCAGTCTTCCCCAACTTTGTGAAGAACTCGTCGAAAAGGCAAAAGCTCAAGGAGTCGTCGTGCCCAGTGTCATTGTCAGCGTGGCCATTGCAATGATTGCTCGATCGGTCTGGAATCGGGCTCATTTCCCCATCAAGGATATTGCCCCCGTGGAACATGCTCCCACTATTGATACGCCTGCACTATTTGTCGTTGGGGCCGACGATGACTTTATCCCACCCCATCACAGCGAGGATATTTGCGCAGCCTACCAACGAGGCATTTCCACCAACTTGTTGATGGTTCCTGGCGGTCACAATGACGCTCGACCTCAATTGGTGTTTGATGCAGCGGCTCAATTTCTCAAGTATCGACTATCTTTGACGGAAGATTGTGCATTGCCAGTTCCTGACAAATTGAAAAATGTTCTTCACACGAGTCCTCCGTGGGCGTTTCACAGCCATCCCGATATCTTTCAGGTGCTCAAGAATACCAAGACCAGTACGACTAGTTTTGGCAACACGACAACCGCAGAAGCAATGGCGGATGAATTTGGTATGACGCAACAACGTCAAGATGATATTCAAGACAAGATTCATCTGATGTTGGGACAGCAGCAGCCGGCCAAGAAGCAAGCAACTCCCGCCCCCGCGGATAGTCCTAGCACTACTAGTACCGGTAGCACAACTGCAAGCACTAGCGACACCACCACCAATGGAAGCACCGGCACCGCACAGCCACAAAGCCCCACCAGTAGCCAGGAACACATTTCGGTGGGTGTGCCAATCAGTTTCAATTAACTTGGGAGAACATGATGTTTTTGGAACTACGGTACGGTACCTAAGTAACTAACTATTTAGAGAGCCAACAATGGAAAAAGGAGAATGCAATCAATGGCAGGGTTTATTTCCTTGTCATGAGAACTACTTACATGTATATCAAGTATAGCTTCAAGTATACTTGTATTAATAGTTCCGTCATTTTGCACACCTTAATCCAGTGAATTTTAATAATATCGTATTGCCTCGTACTAGAACCCCCACTCGTCCATTTAGTTTTCACTTGTCACCTGCAGTTTTCTAGCTAGCTATTCGTAGCTCGCATTCTGGAATTGATCCAACTGCTTGGTGAGCAATTCAATGTGTGAATTTTTGCTGTCAATTTCGTTCTTGGCAGTTCTGTACAGAGTCCCCATGTTGCGTTTCAGAGTTTCATTTTCTTTCTGGGAAGCAGCTAGTTGTGTTTCGAGCTCTTTGATGTGATCTGCCAAGGAGAGGGATTTGGGGTTCTGTTGCTTCTGGTGGTGGTCGTTGGAGGAACCGTCATTGGGAGCAGCTTTGGAAGCAGTATTGGAAGCGGCCGTTGGTTGAGTGTCCTCTATTAGGTCACCATAGAGATCCATACCATCATCGTCCAATGATTCCAGTGACACCGGCTGATTCTGCTCTTGTGGATCTTTGTTTTCCATGGTTGGCCCTTCGTTGTTTTCTTTGGTTGTTGGTCATCGTCATGGACGAAATTTACCTCGGCAGGTTAACTGCCTGAGTCCTCTACCCCTTTAATGGCAAAAATTCTGTCTGTGGGATTCCCCTGGTTTTTGTCTGTGGGATCCCCTTGTTTTGTTACGTCTCTTCGAGACGACGCTCCTTTGGTTACCCCCTCATTGCACACCAAAATCGATTTGCCGGCGTTTACTGTGTAAAATAGAGTAGCCGCACTTCAGTTGCAGAATCAACGGTCATGTGTATCATTAAGTAACAGGTTCTCTTTCGAAAGATTTAGATCGATTCGTGGATAAAAAGAACCGTTGAAGTTACTAAGGTTAAAGTTAAACAGTACCGGTACCTCTCCATGCTGTTGTTCACTGTTTCATCGCAAGTCCATTATTGAAGGTGCAGCACTGACTTCTCTCCCTCATTGTATTCCTATGGTAAACAGGAGGTAAATCCAAGCTTGGCCGACAACAGTGCTTTATCCAATCGGCCGATCGATCGAATCGATTCGAGGTAAGCCTATTATCAAGAGTGTTAATTGAAGGTACAGCGCTGACTTCTCTCTCTCATTGGATTTCTATGGTATTCAGGAGAGAATTCCAAGCTTGATCGTCAACAGGTGAATTGTTTTAATTATTCGAATCGATCGATCGATCGCACCTCTGTCCAAGCCTCACTCAAGCCGGTCGTCTCCGGTGCAGAAGCGAAAGCCATCCCTCATTGAATCCTATGAACCATGGGATGGCAGTCAGTTCTCGGCCCATGACGACCAAGTTGGTGCAATTTGAAAAGCAAGAGTAAGTCTCCGGTCGTCTGCAGTTGAGCACAGAAAACAAAACTCATATCTATTTGTTGTTTTCTCTGCTGCACTGCTGACGGCCGATGAACTACCATTGCGTCGAGTCCTTTCGAACGAACGAACGAACGAACGAACGAACGAACGAACGAACGAACGAAACGAACGAACGATCGCTCCAGATAACAGCAAGAGAGGAGGCTACCGGTACGAGGAGGCTCTGTTAACTCCAGCCCTATCAACGGCATGAACGTCGAGTCATTGAAAGGCAACAAGAGGAGGCTACGCGACAACACACACCAAGAGAGTGGATCCTACTACTGGATTCATCCCTCCAGCGTTATTTCCTAGTGTTTGGTTGGTGATTCCTGTGTCGGTACCCATTTTCCTGTATGCACAAGTCGGTCGTCGAGGACTTGGTAGAGCCTGGGTTGACAATATCATTCCTGTATTCATTGTAGTGGTGAGGCAATGGAGCGTAGCAAGCAAAACCGAACCTGAGTGTGTTCGGTACTGTTGCCACTGTCACCGATTGATGTAACTCTACGGTAACTGGCTACGATGGCTGGATTGACAATGTTCATTTGTGCATGTATTCGTCATAAGGATCCAATGCAAGGTACCGGTAACGGAGTGTAGCCAGTAAAGCGGAACCTGAGTGTGTTTGGTACTGTTGCCGCTGTCATGGATCGATGTAACTCTACGGTAACTGGCTACAATGGCTGGATTGACAATATTCGGTTGTGCATGTATTCGTCATAAGGATCCAATGCGAGGTACCAGTAACCGTAGCGAGCAAAGCCGAACTTTCGGTACTGTTGCCACTATCGTCGATGTAGCTTTACCGCAGTCGGCTACAATGGCTGGATTCATAATGTTCGGTTGTGCATGTATTCGTTATAAGGATCCAATGCAAGATACCGGCAACGGAGCGTAGCCAGCAAAGCGGAACCTGAGTGTGTTCGGTACTGTTGACAGTGTCGCCGATGTAACTGTACCGTAGCCGGCTACAATGGCTGGATTACCAATATTCGGTTTTGTGCATGTATTCGTCATAAGGATCCAATGCGATGTAACCGAGTGCAGCGGGCAAAGCCGAACCTGAGTGTGTTCGGTACTGTTGCCACTGTCACCGATCAATGAACTCTACGGTAGCTAGCTACGATGGCTGGATTGACAATGTTCGGTTGTGCATGTATTCATCATAAGGATCCAATCCAAGGTACTGGTAACGGAGTGTAGCCGATGAGATTATGCCATAGGAGCCATATGGGTGCGGCGCAGCTGTGCTGGCTCAGTCTGATGGAAAGATCGCTGTTGCATCTGTACAGTCTTTCAGTACAATGAGCTGTGTCACCATCAGACAAGATAGAACAGCTGTAGAGGACATAGAGTTCCTCTGTAGGAAGGATGATGCAGTTCCTCAGCCATGACCTATCTAGAAGATAGCTTGGTCAATACCAGCCAAAAGAGATGCATGGATCTGTATCCTGCATGGCTGAGGATGGAGTTTCACGCAAAATCAGAGTTTGTGTTCATGGTATAGTTTAAAGAAGTAATGAAGAAGTAGTTGACCTGAGAAACAGACCCAACAGCACAAGTAGAGCTCTGCAGTAGACAGGATCCTGTATGCCAATGCCAGGGTATTGAGCAATTAGACTGTTCAATCATTGCTTCCACAGGTGATTGAATAGCATTGGCTGCCAGCCTTGGGCTGGCCTTTCCAGCGCCAGTGGAAGGAGATCTCCACCAAACAGGGCTCTCCATCCCAGCTCTTGTGCACCTACCAGCTGAGTTCCTCTGGAATTCATAGGTAGCCAGTAAAGCGGAACCTGAGTGTGTTCGGTACTGTTACCGCTGTCACGGATCGATGTAACTCTCTGCCTACGGTACCGTAGCTGGCTACAATGGCTGGATTGCATGTAACTGAGGAAACAGGAGACGAACGCTGAAAAAAGCCGAATGTCTGTGGGATCCCCTATTCCGGTGAAGCCAGGGTATAAGGATAGAGATAATGTAAGCTGGCAAAACTGGAAATTGAAGGTTCAATAAAAGTTAGGGGTAGGAATATATCAATGTAATTTAAGGTTAGTGCACTCAGGACATAAACACAATAAGCCAGCAGGTGTTGTAAATTTAGAGTTACACGATCGAATGATAGCTGTAAATTATGGGTTGGCCCATGGCTACATCAATGCTAGCTTAATATAAAACAGAAGGCTACAATAAGGGAATGATAGTGGGCGGCAACACACGACGAAGTCGGGTGTTGTCGCCAGGGCTAGCATACATAAAAAAGAAGGTTATAATGAGGGAATAATACCGGGCGGCAACACACGACGAAGTCGGGTGTTGTCGCCAGGGCTACCTTGAAAGAAGGATGCAATCTCAAACATGATCCTCTTTCTTCTATTTGTCTTTCTGCCGAGGTATCGCAGCTCCCGCTGACTTATTGCGTTCTGAGAAGATTGTTTAGTCAGTAGTGTGACGTCCAATCATGACTCAATCGAATCCTTCCAAAAAAAGAGCGACCATGGCAGCATACAACGGGGTTGCTTACTGTACGGTATGATCACAGCGTAGTTAGTAGAAAGATGGCAAGTTTTGCAAGTCACTTTGACGACGACGAAGGCGATGACATTTTGTTAGAGCAGAATGACGACGATGAGGACACGGATGATGAAGAGGAGGAAGAGACCCTCATGACGCCGGCTGGTACCGCAGATGAGAAGATGCAATCCAGCGAGGAAGAAGAGGACGACGACGACGAAGAAGAGGAGGATGACGACGACGACGATGATGAGGCTTCTGGCATTGTCATTCCATCAGGAGGAGGGAAACTTGCGTCGGTGGCGGCTGCTGCTGCTGCGGCGGCGTCTGGTGTTGGGGGTGGGCAATCGACCGACGACAATGATTCCGAATCGGGAGACGATGGAGATATCCCATTGGCCACGCCGTATCCTTGGGCCCAAGACGACTATGAATTGACGTTGCATCACGATCCCAAAAAGAGAAAGCCAGTAGGAACTGGAATCACCTATATCAAGCGATTGCTGCAAGATGCAGACACGAGTAATCACGAAGAAGCCACCATTCTAAATCCAACTGCCAAAAGCATTCTCAAACAATTGTGGAAACGACATACACAACCACCACGACAAACATTCGATGAGGAAGAGGAATCGTCAGACGAAGAAAGTGACGAAGACGACGATGATTATGATGACGACGATGGAGAAGCACTCAAGAAACGCCGTCATTTGCCAGGCCCAAGATTGTGGACTTCTTCAGAGATTGGAAATCATGGCACTGTAGGACTCTTCCAGAACATTCTCAGTGAAGTACAATCCGCTCATCCAATGAATGTCACCACACGGCAAATTGTAAGACAGTGCACCTTGCAACTACCTGCAGGAGCTCTTCCAGGATGCATGGACGCCAAGGAATTCATATGCTGTGCTCTACATTTTCTAAGTTGCGAATGGAAAAGTCCTGATAACACTGCCTTGCCCTCCTTGCCTCTCATCAATTCCACTGCTGCACCGGGAAATGCGAGAGATTTGGAAAAGAGAACCTACGAAAAAGCATACGACTGGACCCTTGAACAACTAGACCAACCATTGCCTCAGCTCGAACGCTTCTTCTTGGACAGCCCTGCTGCTGCCGAACAATTGCGGTGGATTTCACGAATACGATTCTGTCCTCGCACCAACAGCCACACGGCCAAGACAACCTCCGAATCCACCATTCTGCTCAAAGGAACCATCCCTGCTCGCATGACGGGCAAAAAACAATACGCTGCCAGTCCAGGTCCAAAGGCAGGAACCAAACGAAAATCATCAGCTACGCAATCATCGTCCACAACAGCATCCGCTACACAAGGAGTTGTGGTGAGAGCAGATCAAGGAAAGCAGTTTCCGTATGCTTATATGGTCGGCAATAGTGCTGTTGCGGATGGAAGTGGAGAAGAGTGAGAACAGATACCAGGTACATGGTAATATAAGCGTACCAGTAACGAGGGAAACGTTTCAAACCAGACGTGATTCTTCGTGGTCTACGTATGTGCCAGCCCGGTTTTGTATCTTCCATGATAGTCCTATAATAGTTGGATCAGTTGCATTTGTCTGATTTCAACGTGATGAGCTCGAACCTACGTGTTAGTGGTTGGTACCTTCCTCTTTCAGCTCTTTGGTTATGAATGTTCTAGCTAGCTATGCATAGCTAGAGGAGTGCCTACAATGTTATTGTATGATAATATTCTTGTCTGATTGAATTATGAAAGGAAGTCTGCTGGATTCTGACTAAGGCGTGCGTGCTCAGTGATGATTACCAGCTGGTTGTGGCATGACCAGTGGGTGGTCAGGTTGATGATGCTGCTGCTGCTGCTGATGTTGTTGTGGTGATGCAGACAAGGAAAAAGCGGCTTGATTCCGATATCGTGTCCGCAGGAAATCTTCCATCCTTCTGAGGGTTCGTTCCGTAGCAAGCTGGGGAGTTGGCCGGAGGTACAATGAGGAAATGTTGGCCCCGAATTGACACCCTACCATAACATTTTCTTTGACATCAGCCGGCAGAAATGGCTTCATCATGCTATAGGCAATGTTAGTGGCAACGTTTGTGTGAAAGAACTTGATACTGCGAAAGTAGACGGGAAAGTGTGACAACAAATGGGACCAACAAGTCCTCACAATCTCCACATTCGTGTCGGACCGTTCCATCCCATCGCACTCTCCGATCAGAAAGATTCCTTGTCGCATGGAGTAAGGATCTGGACAGAGCATATTGAACAGATAGTAGGGACAACCCAAGTAAACCCGCCATTGCGCGGGTGATCGGATCGTCCGAAACTGGAAGCGAGTGCGGTCGTAAACCAGGCCAAAGTTTTCTGTAGAATTGTCGTAGGCTACTGACAACAAGCAGCCTGGATTGGCTCTGGTAAAATCCGTAAGAATCTGCATGGCTTCCTCAAAGGTGTCTTCTATGTTGTACTCATGTCGAAAGTCTTGCAACCCTTGGACCTGCTCCAGTGTCGATTCCAGGTCACCTCTGGCTGTATTCGTAATAACGAATTGGCAATACAACAAATCGGGCAGATTCTCCAAGTCGTCCGAGGCTTCCACGGCAGCTTTCAGCTCCAACGCCCATCGTCTCTCCTCGTCAGAGAGACGAAACAACTTCTCCAAATCAGGATTCGCAGGGGGCAGAGGCAGACCACCATTTTGATCAACTGCATGTGGTTGGTCGTGTATGTTTTGGACCATGGCAGCCACAATCATGTTCGCAATTTCGCGGACGACATCCATTGTTGTTGCTTGTTCAGTAGTTAGTATAGTCGTCTCTTTCCATGAATCTGTATCCGAGGAGTCAAGAAGAGCAAGAAGGATGTCTGCTGTCTGCTATTAATAGTCTGCGGGATAAGGGCCAGCCCGGTGTTCGTAAACAAGGAGTTGTTTCTGGTTCTCTTCTTCTTCGGTGGCCGTACGCGTGTGACGTGCGACTCAATATTTAACCCCAATTACGTGGCGGTATAATCTTCGTTGAAACATTTCATTATTGAACAAAGCATTGCACTCCATCAGCCATAGCTACCAATAACGGTATCCTAAAGTAATCTATTCCAGAGTAGATACCGGTACATGTAGATAGATAGCAAGCATTGCTCCAGGAAATTGTACAAGTTCCGCTTTCATTTTTATCTTCATCCCGGCTCAGTAGGTCGAAGGGAGACTCCTTGAAAGATCTCGCATACTCAAACTCCGTTTCTGTCGTTTCTTGGGAGGGGACGCCGTCAAGTTGTGACGAGAGAACACAGCTTCCGGGTGGGTTGTCATCAAGTGGAAAGCCAAAGATGTCCCATCATGAGGTGCCCATGATTTGCCCAGGAGTTTGGAGAGAATATGGCTCCACATCCCCGTTCCTCCTCCTCGATCGTGGGTACTGCTGCTGATTTGTGGGATGTGAGGAAGTACTCGGTTTCGATGCGCCAGAAAACTTTCTTGAGCTTTGAAGCTTTCGTCGTTGATGCCAAAACTGATCGAGCTGTCGACAATGGTTCGATTCTTTGACAGACCTTTGAGAAAGGCTCCATATAGCGCCTTGATTTGGGCAAAGCTGGGATACAGCACTCTTGCTTCGTACACGTTTGCAATTTGCGGAGTGTCACATGTGATCTCCAGCTCCCGCAGCTTTGAAAGTTGAGGGATTGCCATGGCCATGTCATGCCAGACCTGAGTTGTCACTTCGCCATTCCTCGACAGGTTTAACGACGATACAGTTCTGGATTGGGTCAAGCCCGGCAGCAAAGCCCTCAAAGTTTCGTCGTCAATCCCACAATCAGACAAAACCAGCTTTTGGAGGACACAACAAGGATCCGCGAGAAACGTAGCAATCGCTCCAGCTGCTTGCGTGCCAACAAAATTTCCAGCTAGATGCAGTGTCCGAAGCGATGATGTGGAGCGGCCAAAGGAATTCCTACCCAAAGTGGAGCAGAGAGCGCCCACGACCATGGCAGCCTCATCATCGCCAATTCCACAGTGATCAAGGTAAATCTCTTCCAGTACTCCACTTCCAGCGGCTCCTTCTGCAATTTTCTCAATGTTACCCTGCCCAATGTCTCTGTTTTCCGTCAGCTGTAGGCTCTGGAGCCTCCAGTGACTGAGGAGTAATTGTCGTATAGAAAGCCCCACATAATTCCAGTGGTAGTTTTGAACCTGCAAATCCGCGAGGTCCAGTGATTCCAGCGAAGTGTTGCGTTGGAGACCCATAATAAGAGATAATACAGTGTCTTGATTGCTTGACCGGAGCCTCGAGAAAGATGCATGTTTGAGAGTCTTGGTCCTTTGGAGGAAGCTGTGTAAGAGCCACGCACAGTCAGGCTCGAAAGTAGAATTGGCCATGTCCACCAGTTCCAGACTGGAGGCACAAGATTCTAAGCCTGCTGCAACCGGTTGGAGGTTGCTGAGGCGCCAGCATTGCTGATTAAGTTGGAGGGCGACCAACGAAGGCCCGCAGGCTTCCAACAGTTTTTGAAGGGACACTGCTGCGCGTTGCAAAACCCCTCGAAGAACTGCAGCAGCGTGGACGTAAGAAAGCGGATTTGTGTTTGGAACTAGAGAAAAGGTCCTCAGGTTGGATGCTGCAGGGGAAGCTGCAAGAGCCTCTAGTATGTCAGGGATGTGAGCGTAGGATGATGGCCGTGCTTCTAGGACAATGGACGTGACGTCTTTCAGATTGGATAGGCATTTCAAAATGCGAGACTGATCTTCCTCATTCAAATCAACGAGAACGGTTGAGGAAAATCGTATCTCTCTGGTTGCTCCTGCTGATGGCGTGGAGCAGAAATGGACAAAGGCGTTGCCGAAAAGTGTCTCGGATGGATCCGGAAGACGAATGGCTCGGACTGTGAGCGGTCTCCATTTTCTCTTGCCACAATGCTGAAGCCTCCATTTCAAGTTGGACAAGAAGTAATCCTCCTTCATCTTATCATCCATGTCCTCATCTTCAGAAAAGTCTGATATCAATACAGTCAAGCTCTCCAGAGGGTGGTCTTCGTCCTCGCACAGAGTCTTTAGAGTTTGCCAAAGGTCCGACGCATAAATTTCTTGACGAGACGCCACCACGTCCAGCCTCTTCATGGCATGGTATTCCAGGAGCTCCGCACCATTAACTTCTGGCAGGAGGCAAGTCACCGCTTCGTTGCCAACGCTGTAGGAACGGAAGGATCTAGTCGTCATGGTCAACCATCACACCATCATCCATCACAAGAGTACTTACTAGTTGTATGAGAGTTCTGGGATTTGTGGCGAAAGCACGACGAGGACGTTCGCGTTTTGGGGAACGTTGGAACCGCCTGCTTAAATCTCACTGATTTAATGCATAGAAATCATTTAAAGCTTAAGGATTTAAGCAACTCTACCACAAAAGGATACAGCATCAAATGCCGCTTACAATTGACAATAACAACAAATCAAATCCATCGGCAGGTCTATTGCAGGTGTCAAGGTACCTATCCTCTGTAGTCAATCTTCCGACAAGGACCACCAAGCAAGATGAGTTATCGACCGAGCGGGCTTCCGCCCATCCAGGACATGCCGCCACCAGGTGGTTTTCCTGAGCAGGTGCGTCCGCCTATTGTGTTGTGTTGTGCTGTGATGGAGGGATGGGATGGGATTGCCACTGCTTACCTGCCTTTTGATCTTTTCCGATGCCATATTATATTGTCGATTGTAGGACATTACGAAAGCCATCAAGTCACGCGGCCCCAAGGGATGGCAGTTGTGGCTTGGCTCGAGCGTCATCATGATGTACGGATTCTACCGTGTTGGTCAGAACAACCAGGAGCGTGCTGCCATGAAGCTGGCCGAGCGTCGATTGCGCTTCCAGATGGCTCCCTACTTGCAGGCCGAAGCCGACTTGGAATTCCTCAAACGCGAACGTGATATCACGGCTCGGACCAAGTGGGCCATGCAAGATGTCGAGAGTTGGAAGCCGCAGAGTCCATACTACGGAAACCGCTGGACCCCACCTCGTGTCTCGGACATGGACCTCAACTTCAAAAAGTAAATTACAAGACAAGGCCAGAGGCTGCTACTAATCAACCGTATTCATTAGTACCTCCTCCAATCATTCATTTTAATTCCTTGTAATTTGGATCAATTCTCATGGTTTATTTCTTATGGAAAACAGCTAAGGACTCATTGATGATGGCTGAAGAGACAAAATGCTTAGAATGGCACGTGTTCATTCACAGGGACCGGTATGAAGGCATGGGCATACTAGTCTGGACCTACATACCTGGTATGGTCCCACCCGGCAATGTACTGTAGCCTGACGGAACGCGTCTTTTTGTGTGCTACGCTTGGCACCTTGGCGCAGAAACAGGGAATATGGAGCGACCTGATGACGGCCCTCTTTCTTTGTGTTTGCTTTCGTCAGCCCGTTGGTTGGAAGCGAGAAAAATGTTGGCTTGTTTGTCTTGTGCCTACAGCATATTCAGAGGTCCCTTGCGGAAAAATGCAGTGATAGTTTCGAGGGTTTCAAACGCCAAGATTGCTTTTCTGATTTCCTTGCTGATGCCAAGCAAATGAGGGGTCTTCGCGACTCCTAGCTAGCTCGGTACGGTAGCTAGAAAAAGTGGGTGTAGGTCGAGATAGAAACAATATCATCTAGTTGGCCACCTGGCCTAGTTAGTCTATGTAGACGATGATACCGGTAGGGAAGAAGGGATGAAATCAAACAAAGCGGATCTTCGAGCATTGGTGGCACTTTCTACGTAGCAAGTTTTGCTGGTGAACAACAACCTGGCTGCTCCATTAGTCTAGCTAGCTACAGCGTAGAGCTAGAAGTACACCCTCACCCTTCCGCCTTTCATCAGCTCGACCTCTAGAGTTGGCCTCGCCTTACCGGTATGGGGGAGGATGGGAATTCGAATGATCAATCAATCGAATAATTGGATTGATTCAATCGATTAGATTCAATCGAACCATCGTTGAACACTCCAAAACTTGCCGTTACATTTCGTCCATCCGTTGGCAATTTTCCGACCCAACAATTGCTCGTCGCCCTCGATGCTGATTGCTCACTCCAAGCGTTCGTGCACCCCTTTGCTTTGACCAACTGTTTCAAGAGCCAAGAAGTACCAGGTACTGTAGGTATAGTAGGTAGAAGCCATGAGCAACGGCAAGTACAACAACGGCAACAGCAGCAGCAGCAATGGCGATACGTTCGAGCCTCGTCGTTCGACTCGTATCAAGAAGGAAACAACGGATGGCGATGGCGATATTTGGGCGGAGAAACTGGTAGTGTGCGAGTCTTCCAAGAGCAAGCTAGTGATTCGATCCTATTTCAAGAATTGCCGTACGGGCAAACGAGTGTGGGACGAACCACCCACAGGAGCTAGTCGTATTCAGCATGCTTCCGATTCTACCAGACAACACAAGGAAGAAGAACTCCAGAATCTCCAATTGGCAATGAACGTCAACATTCACACCAATGACACCAGCAGTACTTGGGGTGATATTAATACCACTACTACCAACAAGACCAGCAAAGGATTCTTTCCAACTTTTCGGAAAAAGACAAATTCCAAGAATGGAAACGACAACAACGATAAGGCTGATGGACCTGCAAAGGGAGGAGGAGGAGGGATCTTCCAGTTTGGCAGCAAGAAGAAAAATAAGGAAAATGCAGTGAATGAGCCTGACTTGGAAGGAGATGAGGACATGCAAAGAGCCATCAGTCTAAGCATGGGACTAGCAGTTGCAAATCACAAAAATAAAAGTCACAACAAGCAAAATGAGAATCATCAAACACAGGAAGAAATTGAAATGGCCAGAGCCATCAGCATGTCCCTAGGGACTACCAGTACCTCTACAAACACCCCAGAAGAAGTGAATGAAATGGACGAGGAAGAAATGATACGCAGAGCCATTGAAGCGAGTCAACGAGAATCATACAGCAACAACCCTACACTAATCCCTTCGTTCTCCCCCAACGACACAAATAACACTCCCACAAGTGCCACTGCCAGTCTTCCGACAACACACGAACAAGATGCCGATTTACTGGGCTTGGCCGATATATTCAATGATACTGCTAACATTATTACACCGCCAATGCAGTTGCAGCAGAGCATTACAGGAAAAACAACGGGACTTGATGAATAAACTTCAGCTAGCTGCAACGCCTTACCATCACTGTCCCCTCGAAGGGCGGCAAGCCAGGCAACACCCCAGGTGCTATCATGGCGTTCACGCCTCCCGAGAACCACCCTTAGTGTTGGGAATGCCAACGAATTCCTTCGCTACATCCCTGCGTGATTTGCCTGATTTTGGTCTTGGTTGTCTTCTACAACGAAGGATTTCCCGCGAGCACAAGAAGCTTTGGGGACAACAGGAGTTTTGCAATGATTGTCGTACATGTACTACCGGTACGGGTGTGAACAGGCCGCGGCAACAACGGATTCTATGTATTCATAAATGTATTCTTCGACGCTATTCAACATCCCACGGAACAGGAACGGAACATATTGCTCGATTGGTATAGTATCCATCTTAACAAACATCGCAGTGTCAGTGTAAACACAACATCGCAGTGTCAGTGTGTCAGTGTCTACACCTTGACAGACGCTCGTCTTCCTACAAAGTAGGTCGACATAAGCCCCTTCCCCTTGATTTCAATTTCACCCCTCTTCCTCAATGGGATTTGTGGGGCCTGCTTCATAAGCAACTCTGCTGCTTCCGCTGAACAGTTGACTCGCCCAGGCTGGGAAGTGCTCTCCATCCGGCTGGCAACGTTGACGGAGTCTCCAAACAACCCATATCTTGGATTAAGAGCTGAAAAAGAAAGAGCAACGCATGTTGTCAGTACAAGAAAGAACCAACAGGGCAAGAGAATATCTATTACGACAACCATGTCACTTACAGCCAACTACATTGGACACCACAGGACCCTTGATAAACGATGAATGCCAAATGAATGGTTGCGAAAAAGGGGAAAGATGAGACACGCGATTCCTGCAACGAACGAATACAGAGAACTTCAACCCCAGACACCTTGATGCGTCTTACCGAGTGGAATCCACAACGAATCTCTACAAAACCCTTGGAGGTGTCATCCAAGTCGACAGAGATCTTGGAAGCTGCTTCAATGGCTTCCAAACTAAATTCAGCAACTCGCTTCACGTGGTCCCAAGACTGGTCCTCAATCAGATTTGAAACGGCCATAAAGGCGTCGCCCTGATGCAGGACAGTGAACAGGTTTTAGTGTACTGGTATAGTGCATCATATCAGTGTGAGACAATCATAGTACATAGTACACATGGCACTTACAATGGTTTCGACCTTGAACAGCTCGTGCTTCTGCGTCAAGGCATCCAGGGCTACATATAGTCGATCCAGCATATCAGAGACTTTTAGAGGCGAACAAGTGGAAGAAATCGTAGTGAAGCCAACAATGTCGGAAAAGACTGTCGTACGAGGGGAGGGCGAAACTGCATGATCAGAACCCAAAGATAGACGAGGCGGCTGCCAACCGCGAATCAAACTGAAATAACCACTTACAGATGGTGACACAATCATGGGATTCTGGTTCGATTTTGTCACCTCGCACGAGAGAATCGGCAATTTTTTGGGGGAAAACTTTGTAGAGGAAGTCCTCATTAGATATGGTCTTGCGCTCCTGATTCTGGATGTGGTGTGATAGTGGCATGGAACCTGGTTGGACGTTGCCGACATCGAAAAGCTTCAAGCGCTCATCCAATGCTTCAGCAGTTGGCCTTTTCGTAGGGTTTCCGCTCCAACATAATTTCATCATCTGTGTGATCTCTTTTGGACAACCAGGTGGGATGGGGGGGCGTAAGCTGATGTTCGGATCGCAAACCTTGGTCAAAACGGTGTGGCAATCTTCTCCTTCATAAGGGTCCTTTCTCGAATATAGTTCGTTCAGGATGATGCCTACGCTGTAAATGTCTGTCGCAGGAGAAGCTTCGGCTTCGCCTCGCAACAGCTCTGGAGCCATGAAGTATGGCTGCAAGCAGGGAGGTTAGCGGGGCAAATACCGAAGTGGCAAGCTACGTACTGAAAGCCGACTTACCGTTCCCATCGCCTTGGCATTCTTTTTCTTTTGACTCAGTCCAAAGTCGCTGACCTGTCGAAAGAAACATGTGGTTGGCGGAATCATGTTCCCAGGGTTTGTTCGTCTACAAAAGTATGTTGGGGCTTACCTTTGCTCTGAAACCGCTGGTGATCAATACTGCAAGCGATAGAGAGAAGAAGAGATGAGTGCATCAAGACAACAAGAAGCAACAACAATCGACGCTGGAGCCAACTCACTGTTGGAGGACTTCAGATCTCCATGGACGATGCAAGGCGAAGTCGAATGGAGAAAACGTATCCCATTGGCGAGGTCGCGAAGGATTGGCAGGAGCAGCTCTCCCTCAATATGTAAGGTCTCATTGTGAAGCAATTCATACAATGACCCATGTTCACAGTATTCTAAAACAAGCATAGGTTCCGATTTTGGGTCGATGACTGCCCCCATCACTGTTGTGATGGATGGGTGCCTCAGAGAACTGAGGAGACGCATTTCCTGATCGAAGATGGAAGATTATGGCCATGAGTGAATACGATTGCTTCGAGGCTACATTTCGATCGCCCGATTCCAAGTCAACTTGCCTGGATAAAATCTTGCTTGAGCGTGTTATGCTTCGCCGTGGAAGCACCCAAAAAAGGTAGACTTGTGGTCTTGGGTGTGAATTGGCTGCCCTTGTACACGTCGCTTCGCAAGTACCTATTGGCTTCAGTGCCTGCAAGAAGCAACAACAGCTGTAAGCATCTGCCATAGGAAATGAGTTCATCTCAAAGGCAAAACGTACCGACTTGATAACCGGAAATCAATCCGAAGGATGATCTCATATTCTTGTCAGCCAGTTTTCTATCTTTATCCACCGTCATCGATTCCATCACCACCGAGTCGGCCGATGCCATACCAACGTTAACTGGGTTGCTCTGCGGCTTGCCAGTTTCGACGTCTTGGCCCTCCCAACAAATACGAGCACCACTTGCATTCCCCGATGTCTTCCCGCGTTTCTTGGGCGGCAAGACCCGTTTGATGGCAACTTTGGTGCCGAAATACTCTCCCAAGAGAACCTGTCCGAAGGTGCCTTGTCCCAATACAACCCGAGGCTCCGCAAACACGAGGTCCTTGGGGTTGACACGCCAGACAGCATCCGCTTCCTTCTGTTTCTTGATCGCATACCAATACGAGGCAGCCACAATCAGCGCACAAATAGGAACGATGATTGCTGGGAGCAGTATCGAGTAGGCGACGCAGCCACTCTTCAAAGTTACATGAGACCCTTTGCAGACACATTCTCCAGAACTGGTGGCCTCGAACTCTTCACCGAACTCTTCTTCGCAGGCTCGGTCCTCCACCAATACTCGCAAAGGGGATTCTGGTATCTACACAGTGTGGAAGCATACATGAAGATGAGGAAACGCACCTGCACGCAAGGGGTAGTATCGCCCCAGTGACACCTGAGGAGTTAGCAAGACAGCAAGCTCTCAAATTTACCTGTTGTCCATTTGCAAAGACTTCCAATGTCATTACACCAACCAAATCAGCTGCAAGAGTAAATTCAAAGGTATGGTTCGCGGCAGAATCGATGACAACAGGTACTTCCCGAGATGTTTGGCCTTCATGAAGCAATACGGTTATCTCGAGATCAGCACGCTTGAGGTTGTCGAAGGCCCGGAACTTTAGGGGCTTTCGTTGGAGGGTGGCGCCACAGAGACTCATCTTGGCACATCCGTTGCCGATTCCTTGGGTTACATTGCTTACACCATTGTTTGTAGAAGTGATTGGATACACATCGACGTCAAAACCCTTCAAACAAGGTTGGCAGACGCATTGCATTCCTTCTGGACACTCGAGACCCGCGCCGGAGCATCCTTCTTGCACCTGCTGCGGTGTTTTGCGGAAGAAACCATCTGGACAGGTAATTGCATTGTAGAGCTCTTTTGATCGCACGCATCGCCACTGGTGAGATTCTTCATCAAGGCGAAGGAATCCAGTTCCTTCTTGCATACTTCGTAGATCCATGTAGGACAATGTGGTCCGCCATCCCGCGTACTTTCCCTGGACCATGCCCGTGTATGCCAACTGAGCAATCTCCAGTGTGGTGTCACTTCTTGTCTTTAGAGCAAACTGACCTGGAAAAGGCAAGTCACTACAGAAGGCTGGTCCGTATTCCTTGAGGCAGTCATTGTATGCCTGTCCCACGGAAGCATGTTCTGCTAGAGCAGTGAGTGATTCCTGCACGGCACGTGACACCTCCTCATCCACATGCATCAAAGAGGCCACATTCCACTCAGGGTACAACATTGTGCTTGACTCGAATGGGAACACCATTCCATCCTCGAGGGTTAGGTTGGGTTGTGGGTTGACGATTTTGAATCTTTTCAAGAAGGTATCCAAGTCTTTGTCACTATGAGAGAAGCGCTCCAACTGGTCGGTTCGAATAAAGCCAACGTCGAATTGGCCCGACAAAAGGCCCTTGACCACCTTTCCCTGATTGGAGGTGAACACAAGCTGCTTCGGATCGTTGATGTAGCTTAGTCCTGCCTTTTGCATCTCTCGAAATTGCATTTGGCCACTAAGTGAAGTTGCAACAGCAACGTGTGAGATACACCCGTGTCGACAATATGAAAGCAAGGCATTGTACGTGTACGTACCTTCCCAGGCCACTAATGGAAGCTGCTGCAACAATCTTGCCCTTGAGGTCTTGGAGTGTGTTTACGGTACTGTTTGCCAAGGTTGCAATGACTCCTCCAAATTTGACTAGATCATACTGTTTGCCATCCACATTGCGCCTCGAGATCTGGGAGGCCAAACTCTGGGCTCCATGCTCCGAGGCAATGCAGGAGAATGCCGACGGATTGACGTAGATAAAGTCGACTTGCCTGTGCTCTTCAAAGAGACTTCCCAGGCTCAAGGGCTTCATGGAGAATCGAATCGGTGGATCGAAGCGTCGCCCCGCCGTTGCCGTCAGGTAGCTCCCAAATGTGGTGTTCCACTCATTGTACGCCTGGTCCTCTCCTCGAATGGCAAGCACGCCGATGGTGTAGGAGGGTTCGTGTGCAGAAGCATCGTACTCCCGCACCATCGAAGCGGAGCAGTATCCGGAGGGTTCATCCTCTGCAATCACTGCCTCCACTTCCGCGGCAGATACAGAGACCTTCGTCACAAGACAGGGGAAGAGGAGGAGGAGGGTAAGGGAGGTCAAAAGCCTTGATGCAGATGATGAAGGGACCATTGTCGATGTCGTGTTCTTTCTTGCAGAATGACTTGATTCAACCACCAAATACATGTAAACCAATTGGAGGGACAAGAGACGAGCTGCGGGTCCTCAGGGGTTGTATGGTTGTATTGCTTTAGCTATTGCTTTTGGGAAAATAAATAAATGTGATGACCCAAAAGATGCACAGAGCCAGAGCCACGGTCGCAAAACTGCGAACCAGCACACATTCCTCGATGCTCCAATGCTCAAACCGGTTCTACCATACGACTGTACTATTAATAGTACTCGTACTGGTACAATGTCATTGTACCGGTGTGAACTTTTCGATGCCACAAGAAGCCGATTGGAAAATGCAAGAGAGAAGAGTAGTCTACATTTATTTGTACGTAAGTCTTATTGAGTTCTCAGAGCTGTTCTCATAGCGGTACTAGTACTCGTAGACTCGACTCTGTAAGGAGAACTACGGGAGCACTTTTAGTATATACGCTCCTCCCTTGCAATTAAGAACATGAGATAAGATGTCGAGTACTGAGATTTGCTGGAATGTTAATTTAAAAGATACTTGAGACACTCAGATCTGCGCTAGCTAGAGATAAGATAGCCAGTAAGCACTCTCCCTTGGGCACATAAGAGATTGAGAGATGATAAAATGACACTTTTCTACAATAAAACGCCTTAAAAACAGGTACCAAAAGTCAAAAGTTTCGCCTCCGGCGGATGATACACTGCTCTTTCCTCTCTTCTCCTCGGGGTATATTCAGTAAGGCGGGAAGCAGAATTGCAAGTTTGGTATGTACCATACTAATAGTATGGTCAATAGAAATGACAAGAAAGCTAGGATGTTGCCTTTGGACCCTGAATTTTAACAAAATGCTAGGAAGATTCTCAGTGCAGATATTTGAGTTTTTGCTAAGATGCCTTCAGGGTTCAGGTGAACTTAGAGACATCTTAATATCAAGGGAGGAATTTACATGTAAAGCTCATCACATTGTAGCTCATTGAAGTAGGTTGCTCAGAGTAGAAAGTTGCAAAGAACAAATAAATAAATAAATGTGGATGACCGGAAAGATGCACAAAAGAGTCACAGAGCACCAGCAGCCAACCCCAAAAAGAAATAAAAGTAATGTCCAATTGAAATTTGCTCCTCTGCTCCCCCATGAAAATATGACATAGCTACCGGTATGCCATGAACTTTCTCGGTTTGGCACTGAAGAGCCTCATCAGGTTCGTATTCTATCAGGGAATTATTGCTACGAGAGCTGCTACGAGTTCTTGTACTACACTACTGGTACATGTAGTACGGTACGTATACGGGTGAGCTCTGGTACCGGTACCGGTACCAGTGGTGGTACCGGTACGGTAGATCGTGGTACCAGGTACAGTACCTGGTGGTACAGTAGCTCCTGGTACCGTACTAGTACGGTAAAACAGAAACCAAAACTTCTTGTTTCTTCGAAGTCCACGATGTTCGCTGCGACTGGGCCAGTGAGATAGAGAGACTGCTGATCGGCAACAGCTGCCGCAACTGTGAACTTTTGAGAAGCCAAAAGAACATTGGGTTCTTTTTTGCTCCAGAAAGCAGCGACCATTTAAGACCCGGCACATAGAAATCCCCACCACTTCGTCTTGCATCGTCCGTGTCGGAACACCCTTCCACGACCAGCTAAGTTTCTCGCTCGTGTAGGATGAGTACGGCGTGCTACGGCGCGAAGAGCTGAGTTTTCGGCGATTATATCTCACTTGTTTTCGACTGTACTATAAAGAGTAGCACAGAATCGGAAAGCTCGCAAAAAGATCTTTTTGTCAGGGCAGGTCACTTAAATATTGATGACAAAAATATGAAACGGCTAATTCGCCGTGGGTGGGGATTTCTATGTGCCGGGTCTTATTTATTTAGCTCCCAATTACAGCTCCAATTACTCAATTACGAGTACAGTCGTACCGTACTTTAGATCCTGGTGGAAGAAACTTGGAAGGAGAAGAGCTTGAGGTTGCAAATAAATATGTCGTAATTGTTATGGCTACTTTGCGATTGGTATTTCTTCAACTGTGACCCAATCTTGCTTCAGAAATAAGCGGATTCGGAAATGAGGGCAACTGGGACAATGAGACCCCGAAGGACTGTGCTAGTCTTGTACATGACGCTCAGACAACGTAACAGCTGGCAATCGACCACTGGCCACAACGTCACAGAACGCAGGACCAGCCTAGCCTCTCCCAACAATAAATCCATGCTTTACTGACCTAAGAACGCCGGCAACTTACGTGGTGTTCGAAGCGTTCATACTGAACCAAAAGCTCGAGAGCCGCACACACAGAACAACAGTTACTTACTTTAGTAGTCTACAAGAGCTTCTACATTCTACATGTACATGTAGTCTATGTACATGTTAGCTTTGTTGCATTTCCTTCCATGCAGTCACCTCATCGCACACCACACACACCACACCGTTCCTTCCTCGAGGCGCAGGAGCATCCCAAGAGAAGCTGCCTGCTAACAGCTCTGCTGCCGGTACGATAACAAAGCAAGCAAGCGAGTGACTCAGATGCCTCTCGATGGAAAACTCCAGGGGCAACTGACTGGCGATGAATGCATCCAAAGCGGAGAGGAAGCTACGGAACCAATGATTCATCCAGCCAAGGCTAAAATCCTTTATTTTTCTTAAACCATGGCTATTGGGGTACCAGTAATCTAGCTAGACCTCAAACTCATTCACAGTGTTGCTGATGGATTTCACGTCAAATTCAGAATTCACAGTATTGGTGACAGACTTCACTGATCCTGAACTCTCGGCTCTGAGCAACTTCCTGAGCTGCTTCTCTCCATACATTTCAAGCTGCAACTCTTGGAACTCATCGTCGTCTTTCATGGCTTCACGCTTTTTTCCGTCCTTTTTCCTTCGCGCTGCTTTGATCATGGCTGCACCACCCATGATTATAATGAAGAGAAATACTCCCAGCAAACCACTGAGACAGAGATAAAGCAAATTCAACCCACTGTCCGCAGGGCATCCTTCCATTTGCTCATCAACAACAGGGACCATACACCAGAAGTAGAAGCGACTAAACAGGTATCTCAGAGCCTTCAAACCAGCGACACCACTGCCAGGTGAGAAAGTTGTGGAGAAGAAGATCATGAAGAGGAAGGGCATACTGCCAAGCATTTCAACAGCTTGGAATGGAAGAGTTGTGTAAAGCCCAAAGCAAATGAAAGGGAAGGTCATGCTTGCACTATCAAAGAACATGGCAATGAAGTAGTCAAAGCTGGAGAGTCCACCAATGACAGAATTCACAAACCCAAATTCCAGCAAGGCAATCAGGAACACCAATGTCATCGCAAGCAGAGTCTTCAACAACTTGTTCATTCCTTTGCTTGAATGCAAGAGTGCCTCTGATTCTTCAGACATGAAGTTGCGCCAATCCACCAAACTCAACAAGTATGGGTTGACAGCAAAGAAAGCAATGATTCCAGCTCCAATCAAAACAAGAGCAGCACTCTCATCATTAGAGTCCCAGAAAGTAAGTAGGAACATCAGAAAGGAGAACATGGTGAAGGCAAAGATACCCTTGAGGGCACCACTGTTCCAAACCTCCACATCAAGGAAGAACTTCAAGTCAGCATTGGATGCTTCAAACTTGTAATCATTTCCTACAGACAGGGCCATGATCGCCTTCTCACGATCAACCTTTTCACGGTCATTGATCTTAACCTTGCTTCGGTCAATAGCTGATACAGTGACTATGATATTGGCAACAAGAGGGACGGGGGTAAGACCACAAACACTTGTTTTTCAGTAATCTTCTGCATGGTTTCTGATACTTACTGACATTGTCAGCCATCCCAGTCAATGCTTGGATGTGATCGTTGGTGACCAGCAAGATGTTGTGTTTCTCCCTCATGAGGTTCAACCGATCTACAATCCAGGGAACAAAATCATCAGTGACTCCAGCAAAAGGCTCATCAAGAACCAAGAGGAGTTTCTTCTGGTTCATGGTCCGTTGGTAGATGAGTTCAAACAGCAAGAGCTTTCGCTGACCTCCACTGAGGCCAGCAAAGAACTCTCCAGCCATTGTTCCACCAACTTGGATGTTGCCGGCAGTCCCCTCTTTTTCATATATATTCCAGTAGGGTAGCACGGTGGGGTCAAAGTTTGGAATCTTTGAAACTGCAATGTAAGGACGCAGGTTGTGGTACTGCCTGATGTAAGTGCACTTGTGAGACTGGTGCACATCATTCAAGAAAGTTGTCTTCCCTGATCCAGATGAGCCAACAACAATGGTGAGAGTCATGGTGGTGTGGGTAGTTTTTTCTTTGGCGTTTGGCTTTGTAGGTTTGATTTTTCTTCGCTGTGCGGAGACAGAGGAAAGGATTTGTGAGAAGATACGGTACGCCAAACCACAAAAGGTGGCTGGGCTTTTCTTTGCTCTTTGTTGTTTGTGCTGTGCGTCGCGTGTCTCAAGGCTGTGTTCCTGCGACTTCACCGGAGTCGAGAGGAAGGACAAAGCCCGCCACGAATGAACAGTGGATTGAATCATCACTCGAAGAATTAACATTCACGTCGAAAATGATTGCTTCAAGGCGCACGTGGTCGTGGTGCCGAATCGTCGCCATCCTGCTCTCCGTCGCTCACGAGCAGTGGATGGAGTCGAGTGACAGTCAGGTCTTGATGAAGATCGAAGAAAGCCGTCAAAATCTGCCATTAGTCTCCGATAGGGCAACAGTATGCTGTCTGCTCGCTCCACACAGCCCCCATAGAGAGACTCAACGTGGATGTCTCAATCGATGCCGAGATGCGGAGCCGACGAGTGAGTATTCCACGCGGCAGCCATGTGCTTCAAACCTTGCAATGGATTGAGCGTACCGGTATGTAGTCGTCGCATTGTCCGATAATTGAAAGAGTGTAGTAATAGTAAGTCTATGCAAACCAATTGCAGCCATCTTCACTAAATTCTTTGCACATCCTTTCTCGGCGCCAATGCAACGTGTACCAAACTTCCCTGAACGCCACCAAAGAAAAAACAACACACGATGAGTATGTTTGATCACTGCCATGGAGGATACAGTAGGGGCAGTATTGGGTGATCCGTCACAACAGTTGCGTGAGCGGCGCGTACCATCTCCCTTGATTTGCTTGCAAGATGATGTGCCTTCCGTTGGCAGTTCTAAAGCTCTGATTGCTGCAATCGCTCACAACCGGTGTTAACAGCATTCTGGTTCTACTAGCTAGATGATTTGGCTTCTCAGATGCTGTACCATGATCTACTATTGTGTCGGCATGTTTCGGATCAGTGCTTTTCCCACTTTTAGTTAGCATGCTGCAAGTAATGCACCAGCAGCTCTCGAGTGGCGCTGACGAAGATAGCCGTTGCTTTGGGGCACGACGACTCGATTGAAGATTCCCACCTTCGCGACATCACAGCTCGACACCATTCTTTCTCCACCTTCTGTTTCTGAAGCAAGCGTGTAATACCGGTACTAGTAGTTGCTGTGGTTGCTTGCTATCTCTCTCCCTCAAAATCGCTCATATCCTTGGTATCCCAGTTGCAAAATGAATGTTTTCTTGCGTTTCCTCCCTGTCATGGCCATCATTGTCAGTCGGCTTGTTCAAGTTGGATTCGCCATCGTTGCGGCTTTTTCGATTCCCGAAGTTCGCCAGCTCTTGAACACCAACTACGAAAGAGTTGGAGACACCTTCTACGTTCCCATCAAAGTATGCAAGCCAACAGAAATCACTTTGAACGGTACGACCATCACCTTGGACCCGGACACTGGCAACGATTGCCACTCGCTTGGTTTTCTCGTCAACGCTTGTGCCATGTCATTTCTCTTTGCGATCGTTGCGGTTGGGGTCTTTGTCGTATCGGATCTCTTTGCTCGACGCGCGAAGGGAAGCTCCGCGACTGTTGTCGGGATGGGACTCTTTTTGATCTTCATTCTCTTACAAGCGGCAGCTTGCACGTGGGCACTCTTCAGCGAAAGCCTGTTCTGGATCGACTACTTTGATGACGACATTCTGGAGGAACACTTTGAAGAGCTGGGAATCGAGAAGGTTGATACACATGGAAACTCCTGGATGCTCATGGCTACCGGAGGAGCCGCGGTTTTGAGTGCTGCTCTGTTACTGTTGGAGTCGTTGTGCTCGTTGTGCTGCTGCGGCAAAGGCAACGCCAAGGAAGAGGCCGCTGGAAGCGTGGAAGAGACAACAACTCGCAAGAACAACACAAGTGAACTTCCCATTGTCGCCCCGCCATCCTTCACCGAACGAACTGCTGGGTCTGATGATCCTCCTCATCCTGGAACTGCCGCGGAAGAAGAGTCAAAAAACGAGCAACCCACTTGGACGAGCTGGGCAAAACCGTTCTAAAGACCATTGGCAATGCGATCAAGCATTATTGGCCTACCGGTGCAGTGCCATGCCGGTGCCGTAGAGCGATCGAAAGAGCGATCAAACGAGCAACGTTTACACTCACGAAGTTTATTCAATACTAGCAATAAACCCAAGCAAACCTGCTGCCCAGAAGAATGATCGACTGAGTCACTCTTCGACTGACTCGTTCTCTAGCTAGGAAGTTCTACCAGTAGTACCAGGAACACAAGAAGTGTGGTCACATTAAAGGAGAGCGTCTCGTCTGGTTTCAAATGTTTTCGCGGGCTAGGACGTAAAGTCAAGCTAGCCAATGCGACGAACCCCATGGGATTTGCATCCGTCCATGTGATGGTACCGGTACTCCGAGTGGCTCCTCAATGCTGCCCCGCAACTACCTACCGGTGGTAGCACCGGTACACGCTGTGAGGGAGCGGGCTTCCACGATGAGTCGAGTCTCGGGCTGGCACTCCCTTACGATATCTCTAATTGTTCGACGCGACTGACCGTCACTCGCAAGCAAGGAGTAGCTTCGATTGTCTGACGGCAAGGAGTGGTCTCGATGTCGTCTCCTCTGTTTCGTGCTGGCAATACCACAGAGAATCAGATAGATGGATTGAGATCACAATTTACTTAGCCGCAACAAAGCGAAACAATCGAGGTTTGTTTGCTATCTTCAACATTCGGAAGGCCGCAGCGTTGTCACGAAACCCCGAGCTGCATACACCGGAGCTCTTTACGACAGTAGTACCACACCTTTCTGATTCACTGATACCTCAAGATGACACGATCAGTCAATAGCATCACTCTTGCTGCGGCCTTCTTGTACGCCTGGTTCCCCGGATCGGTGTTCTCTGAGAAAGACTTTGCATTTGACATCAGTCTCGATGTCGACGACGTGGAAGTCGTTTTTGGCACTACTTCATCAGGAAGCAAACAATTGCAGTTCGCACTTGACTATGATTACTCTGGTCCGTTGCCTGTCAATGAGCCGATGGTGAACTTTGGGTTTGACATACGCAAGTCCGATTGCTTCTCCGAGCCTCTTGAAACGCCTGATCCCGTCCAACTGGCCACGCTCGACGATGTGGCATTTGACACGAGCGTCTCTGGAAAGGTCAGCGTTCGTCTGGATCTCAACTTGGGTGTCATTGCACAATCCAGCCTATGGAGCCAAGACGATGAAGCTATGGGCACCATTGCATTCTGTGGACGTTTCAACGTTCAATACGACGATGTGCTCGTGAACTTGCACGAAGCCGTTGTCACCACAGAGATTGACTTGACCCAAGGCGATGGCTTTGCCGCGTTTTCCCTGCAACTCCACCGTGCCGACACCAGCATGGCTGAAAAGGAAGCCCAAATCACGGTGTACCATGGTGATGAAGCAGGGGAAGCGGTGGCAGCGCCAGATTCAATTTTGCAAGGCGAACCCTTACGACTTTGCGTCAAGACTGCAGTTGGTGCACTCAGCAACACGAATGTGTACGTTCAAAACATTGAGGAATTGACTTGGTCGGCCTCAACCACACCTGCAACTTCCTTCAGCCCAGTTTTGGAAGGGACTGCGAGGGGCATGAGTGTTCTTGAATGCGCCCAAAAACCTGGTGTTTGCTGCGTTCAGTTCTTTGTGGGTGCGTCGACCTTTCTTATGTTTGAGGACACCGCGGAGCTTACCATTACGGGGTCTGTCGCTCTTGCATTGGGCGAGGATGACTCCCGGCGCCAACTTGCGAACAAGCGATTGTTGGAGGACCTGAGCAACGACGACCCTGAGTTTAGTGAATTCCAACACCACGCTGGAGTCTTGAAACGAGAAAGCAAATCAAGCGCGGGAGGTCCGAGCTTTTTCTTTGGACTTGAGGTGACCCTCCTTGTCATGTATTTCTTTGCTTAGTCGCAAGGTCAAATTATGGAACACTCTTCATATAGCGATTAGTGATTGAGAGGGTAGAGTAAGAACCGATATAGCAACCGGTATAATTCTAAGTGGGATAGTCTCAATTCTCATCATGCAAGGACCGATTCACTCGTTTAGCTACAAACACGTGCAACCGCAAGTGCAGGCCACCTGGTCACAGCTGATTCCAATGGACTCCAAGCTGTATGAAGGGTCATCCTTCAGGAAACACAAGCTTACCGGCACCTCTCCTGTCAGCGCCGTTTCTTGCAGGTTGATGTGTCGCAAGTCAGTCCACTGGAGACCCCAATCCACAGGGATCATGCCTGTTATTTCGGCATTGTTGTTCACCTCCAAAACTTGCAGCTTCGACAAGGAACTCCATGCTAATGGAAGTGGCCCCTGCAGCCTGTTCCCCCCAAGTGTAAGCACTGTCAGGGAATTTGAAAGTTGATTGAGAGAGGCTGGAAGCCTAGACTGGATTTGATTGTTGTCCAGATGCAGCTCCATCAAGCTGGTCATACGGCTGAGTTCATCTGGTATGCGCCCTGTAAGTTGGTTGTTGCCTATCAACAATCCTTTCAACTGTAGTAGTCTCGAAACTTCCGCGGGCACGCTTCCCGTCAAGAGATTATCCGTCAACACCAGCGAAACCAGGCCCTGTATGTTCTGGAGCAATGGTGTGATGCGTCCCGAAAGTTGATTGCCTTCCAACCGAAGATGCTCAAGGTTCGTCAACAATGCCAACTCTGTTGGTATTGTCGAGGAGAGCTTTCCGCTTCCGCTGCTGCCCCCCTGGTTCGCCAGGGTCAGCCAGAGGAGGTCTGTCATTGCTGCCAGTTCAGTTGGAATAGAGCCAGTCAAACTGCAAGAATGAAAGTCTAAACCGAGCAGCGTTGTCACCAGGCTAAGTCTGGTTGGAATCGGCCCCCGAAGCTCAGAGTTTGCACTCAAATCGAGACTCAACAAGTTTGTCAATAGCCCCATTTCATCAGGGATGGTGCCAACGAGATCACTCGACCGGAAAAAGAACGAATCCACTTGCTCGTCGGCATCGCATGTTATCGCCTCAGTCCAATTGCATTCCGAAGTATCAGGATTCAGCCAACCCTGTTCAAGCTCCTCAGGTTCCTCAGCATCAACTTCAGGAGAATCGACCACAGCAGTCGAATTGTCCTCCATAGCGCGATTCTGCACCGTTGGGTTGTTGTGCTCCGGACTGGTAGCGTAGTAGAATGTGGCAATTGCATACCTCTGAACCAAGCGTTCTTCTGAGTAACCTTGCGTGTCAGAATTCTCCAGCCACTCCCAGGCCTTGTATTGTGGCGAGTCACCATCCCGCTGTACAACATCCCAACTCCAGGATGGCAGCAGGGTTTCTCCATCCAACTGAGGGTTCTCCACAGGTGAAGGAGTTGGTGGCGCTTGCGGCATCATCGTACTTGAACCGTTGGAGGCGGGAGTCGGAGCGCCAGTCTCAGTGTTGTTTGACCCACCATTGTCCACATTGGTTGGTGATCCAGCACCAGTGACAGACACAATCAACACGACCACCCAAACTGCTATGAGGAAGAATACAATACAAAGCCCCTGAAGATTATCACAAAACCGTTCAAGTAACGTCAGTTCTTGTTTCGGTATATCTGCCAACGAGTATCCTCCAGAACGCATATCATCGTCCGACATGCCATCGTTGGACGCATCGTCTCGTTTGGATTCCAAGCGTTGACGCTCCTCTTCCCTGAGTTTGAGCCTCGTATAAATGTTTTCGTCGACTGTGGAAGCGCGGGATAAACCAGAACGAGTTGAACCCTGATCTAAATCGCCCTTCCGCCTGCCTCTCCTCTTTCCCCTCCTCGAGCGCCCCGAGGTTGCCGATAGCAGGTGATCGTCTGTATAAACAGTATCGTGAGAGTTTGTCGGCGATGTCCTTACGGAATAAGCCTTCCACTGTTCTTCTAGTTCCTCGATGTCGGCCTTGGCGAAGCCCGGAATATCAGTGGGGGTTTTGTTCATCTCTTGCTGTTGCTTTTCTGCCTGCTCGATCTTTGCTTTCAGACCGGGAGGTGGAAAGCTAGGCGTCCGAATGATACTCTCGGGGAAAATGGGAGTTTTGACCGGTCCAAAGTCAACGTCTGATATCTCCGACACGTAGCTCATATTGCGTTCCAGACCACTCCTATCGGGGATCACAACGTTGCTTATCATCGGATCGAAACCCCGCCGATGCGGCGTTTGTGGATCAGGTTGTTGACGAGTTTCGTGAAGTGGCGTTGGTTCCCGTCGTTTTCGCACGTTGGATGCTGCGGCTGCAGGAGGGTCCCTTGTCCTAGTAGAGTTCGAGATCTTTCGGGGTTTGGCTCGTTTCTTGCCACTTTTGCGTAGGGATTCATAGTAGAGATCATCTTGAAAGAACTCTTTTGCGTACGGTGCTTCGTCGAAAGGCACGCTGAATTGGCTCTTGCTGCTTTCGTCGTTCATGTCGGTGCTGTTGCGTACGAACGATGCCTTGGAATTCATTCTGCTCCCTTTGGTCCTGTCCAAGGATGGTTGTGGCGTCGCAAGCCGCTCATAAATAGGGCGAAGGTCGTCAGCGCTGCTACTAGAGTCACTTACTTGTTCCTCCTTGATTTCCACAATGACAGGCGGCGATTTGTGCTCCGGAAGTAGGGATTGGTGGAATGACATCGGAGCCCCAGTTGTCGTTGGGTGATGTTGGTAGGAAGGAGCCACCGCAATGGAATGCCGCTGTGGATGCCCTTGCGGTTGCTGATGTGGTGGTGGTATTTGCGGTTGTTGCTGCCATTGCTGTGCATAAAATGGCAGCTCCTGTGTTGGAGTGACACGTTCGACAAAGGGTGTGGTGGTTTGTGGCCTATTGGGAATACCTCCGCTATCTAGCGGGTGCCTTTGATGTGAAGGTATGGTGGCGATGGAGTGCCGCTGTGGATGCCCTTGATGCAACACTTCCAGCTGCGGCTGCCAGTTTTGAGAATACAATGCAACCTCTGGAGACTCAGAGAGACTCCCTTCAAAAGGAGTCGGCGTTTGTGCTCTATTGGGGATATTGCTGCTGGTATTCCACCTGGGTGGAACACCGCTGCTTCTACGCTCACCTTGCTGTGAAGACCGTGGCATCGCAGCGATGGAATGGCGTTGTGGCCTGGCAGAATCTTGCCTAGGTTGTGTCCTGGTGACAGGCTGGGACTGCACTTTCCGCAACTTTGTCAGGTGACTGTTGCTGGATTTAGGAATGGCGCCACTGTCGACAAAGCTCCAACTCGGTCGATGACTACTACTTCGCATTCTCTCGTCGAGTGACGACTCTACCGGCGCTTCTTCCTCGATGACCAATGCTTGGGTGCTTTCTCTTCGCGGAGCCCGTGGTGGAATATTTTGTAGACTGGGTCGTCCTTGTTGCGCTTGAAAGGCGTATTGTCGATTGTGTCGCCTTTGACGACTGCTACTACTACTACTGGTGCTGCTGTCCAAGACGGATTCTGGTCCAGAGATGAGGGAAGACACAGACCGTTGGGGTGAAGGCTTGGCAGGTCTTGGAATGGGGGGCGGGGGTGTTTCGTCCGGTAGCTGCTTAGATTGCTCTTGCTGCTTGATTCGAAGGGCCCGCTTGTTCTTGAGCTTGAGGGCAAAGTTGATCACGCGAGCTTCCACTCTCACTGCCCGTTCCTCCAATCGTTGCCAGTTCATGTCGAAGTCTTCAGACGCCATGAGTACCTTTTTGCACAGCGCCGTCAAAGCATCGTCTTCATCTAGATCAGGCTGCTCGTACCATGGCAACTCTTCATAGTACTGTTCGTACCACGGCACAAAGTCTGGATCATGTTCTGGTGGGACATGATGGGCAACATTGACGCTCAGTGGAGAGTCCAAGTCTTGTCGGTATTCCAGCCTATCGACCACGTGAGGATTTGCAAAGCGTACTTCTTGTTCAATGATTTCCTCCTCTATAGCTTTCGCATCCTTCTTTGCTGCTTCTGGAGGAGAACCCTCAGGGGAGCTTTCAATGATTTCTTCTTCAATGACTTCATAGACAATGCCCTGTGATTCAACCATCCCACTGCCATGGTCACTGCTCCGACTGGGCGTTTTACTGTATCTTAGTCGTCTGGGTCCAGGAGTAAAAGCAGCCGTCCCAAAGGTTAACTCTGAACCCTCCGAGATGTCACCACCGGGACTTGTAACAATGACAGGTTGTCGTTTGCGGATTGAATCAGGTGTGGTGCCATCCGATGTGACCTCTTCAACGATTTCCACTTCTTCGTAGGATCCTGCCAGTGATGAAGACTGAGATGGTTGTATGACAGGTGGTGGAGGCGGGGGTGGTGGAACTTTCGATTGTGGCGATGAACCCGACGACGAGGAGGAGGAGGAACTTGAAGAGTAAGACATGCTGTAAACGGCATGTTCGGAACCTCGCGGTTCTTTTTGTGACGTTGTGGTTTGAGGATTCACCACGGCTGCAGCTGTGTCTACTTGTTGTGGTGTCTGTTTGGGTGGCGGAGTGGAGAGATCAGGCGAAGGTTGTGTTGACAGAGGGGGTGATTGTTGTTCTGCTGTTGCTGATGCAATTTCTTGTTTTTCTTCTTCTCTTCGAATGGTTTGTGGTGTCCCTGGAGCTGTTGGAACTGCAGGGGCGTCAACGTGAATATTCATGACCGAGTCAGGCGACCTGAGTGATCGTTTACTGCTGCTCAAGGCAGAACTATGAAAGGAGCTGTCAATAGAGCTGGCAGTGCTGTTTCGACTTCCGGTTCTACTGCTCTTTCGCTGCTGGACATTCCTTACTGGTGGTGGCGGTGGTGGTGGAGCAGGGGCAGGTGGCGGAGGGAGTGGAGCAGGTATAGGAGGGGGAGGACCATTCGCCTTTTCGGCTGCCCAAGTGGCTCTTCTTGGTTTTAGTGATTGCCGCTTTGGTCGTTCTGGCCCCAGTGTAGATTGTGGTGATGGAACCTGCTTGCGCGGAGCTGCAGCTGGTTGGGGTGCAGGAGGAGCTTGTTTCTTCTTCCTGCTGCTGCTCATGCTCTGACTATGACTTTTGCTCTGACTTATACTCTGGCTTTTGCTCTGACTGATGGCGCCCCCACTTTTCCCACCACCAATTTTCCGGCTACTAGAGACCATGGAAGTCAGTAGAGACTCAGATGAATCACTGTCGTCGCCATCCCCCACAAACTCCATGATGTGTGCAATAATGGCACGATTGCGATAGATTGCAACCCCAGGACTGATACTGCTGTTGGATTGTCCCCTCTTTCCCGACGATGAAACACTTTCCCGTTGACCCCGCCCCGTCCCTCCACCAGTCGACTGTAATGTCGAGCTGCTCATTTTTCTCTCGCTTTTTCTCACTTGCTTGGTTTCTTCTTCTCAAGACATGGACACTGTCAGCTCCCACGTCTTATTCGTCTGCAGTGCGATAATCGGAAGGCTCTTGCCATCTACCATGCAGGAGAGGTCTCTGTTCCGGTCGGGCAAGGGTTGGTATACCGTTAGGTTGTGGTGACTGCATCCAGTTCCGAGTTGTCGAGGATGAGGGGTGAGTGCATAATATGTTGAGTGGTGTGAAGTGTGAAGGGCGAATTAAGAAGCTTTTAAGTAACAAAAATTTTGTATCCTCGCAGGCGATTTTGCATAAATCTTTTATAACGGAAGAATTTAGTGTAATCAATGTAAATTTGTCCACCGGTACAACGTATACCGGTAGTAGTAGTCTAGCGTACCAGGTATTACCTTTATTATTGTGATGCTTCTACTGTGTGTGGGCTACTAGACTACTAGTACTTTTACGTCTTTTCTCTTCAACAAACTTCGTCTCCTTCTGGGAGTCTTCCTCGACTCCCAGGACACCATTGTCCTCTTCCTTTGGTGGCTGCTCAGAGCAATGAGTGGCTCCTAGCACTATCTGCAGTGGCAGCCAGTCTAATTGGAGCATGTGTGCTACCACATTGCTCCGCTTAGAGTCATGGCTACAGAAGGCTGGAGAAACTTTTATGATGCTTGCTGGAAGGCTGGTTTGCACCAACGCACCAACTGCAATTGCACCCTGCATTCATCAGCTTTGTCATCGATGTCATTGATAAGAGTAGGAAAACTCCTTCCCTGCTTTATGTATACTTGCTTCGTTGAAGAGCTCATGCTTCCAACCAATCTCTCATCTATCTAACTAAACCATCAACAGTGATATTCTGAGTACTGTAATGAATTCTTTGAGATCATCGTTTTTCTCACTATTCATACAATTATTTGGACTGTGGGCTACCGGTTATAGCTAGCTAGTAGAGCTGGTTATACATCAGTGTTTTTAAGATGCAAGAAAGGAGGCGTGCCAATAGGGCTCCAGTTTCCAGTTATAAATATGTTGTGACGCATCCAGCAGTCATCAGCTTACGAAGGCGTGACGTACGTCACTGCATCTTCAATTACTCAGTCCATCCTTCGATCAAGGCTGTGATAGTACTACATGTACCGGTAGTAGTACTGGTAGCTCCAATGGTACCAATAGCAATCCAAATCTGCGGTACTGATACTTTGTACCGGTGCGGGTGCGCCAACTCAGAGTGATGACCATGGATGAATAAAACACTCCCCTGAGTGGTACGTAGAGAGACTAGCTTTTCCGTGCTACGAGTAGCCAGTTGGAGCTACCGGTAGGTGTAGCTAGCTACCGGTAGCTGCATCAGAAGGTTTTCTTGCTTTCTTTGGTGCTGGATGAAGCAGGTTGATAGAGAGGTCGGGAGAGGTCCAGTTCGGCCCTGCGGTACTGCAAGGGCCAAACCAACAAACCAAGGCCACGACCTGGACAAACGTTACCCATCATTGCAGTTTGGGGGAACATAAACTAACTGTTCTGTACCGGTATTTATCTTTAATCTGTTTGTCTGAATGGTGCTGAACCTCGTGGATGCAAGTTCATCCAAAGCTGTGCCAGTTGGTTATGGAAGCTGTTTCGGATCAGGCCAGCTTTTGTCGATCCGGGACAAAGTTGTGGGAGTCAGCATCAAAAATGCTACTTAACCCCAGCTCTGAAAAGAGATGAGCCCTAAGTATGCATGTTTGATTGATGACCAAAAGAGTTAAAAGTTTGTTCTGCTTTCGTTGTTTGTTTTAAGTGACTGCGGCGAGAAGGAAAATGTTTGGTTGTGGCTGGCTCTGGATGGAATTGTGACCATTTCCGCTGATAATGACACCTGACTGGAAAAGCTAGTAGCTGCCACCAACCGCAAAGGAAGTTGGGCGCATCGATCTATCTAATCTCGCGACATCATTCTCATCCAGACTTTTTGCGGTGAGTGAGTGTGTGACAGTGACAAGCTCTCAGTTTGAAGCTCCCCACAGCCAAGCTCATTTGTTATCATCGGCAACAGCTTCGACGGCACCACTACTGTATTAATAGCTAGATCGGATCAGGTATTCCTTGGAGGGACTCTTGCATTCCGTCAAACAGTTCTAGCTAGAAGATCGCAGAACTTAGAGAGTGCCAGATACTCCCGTCTTTCTTTTGTCTGAATTTTATTGAATTGAATTGAATTGATCAGATCAGATCAGGATTTTGATATACCAGTGGTCTAGTATCTAGTAGAGTATTATCTCAGTCAGTCATCCTCAGTGAGCTAGAAAGCTTTTGAGCTCAGCTCAGATACCCCAAGAAAGAAAAAGGCAGAAGACCAGAAATTGACGGAACAAAATACTGATTATTCCAACTTGCTTGTCACGGAGTATCAGATCAGATCAGTCAGTATGGATCCCGACGCTGGTTCCACAATCAAGACAACTGGGTCTGTGGACGTTGATGACAGCAGCGACAGTTCCAGCACCAGCAGTGGCAGTGACACGGCGCTTACCCACGATGACCCAGAGGCTGCCAAGGCGGCTCTTCGGGCCAAGATCCGCCTACAAGCGGGATCTCTCTTGTCTAGTAAGGGACCTCCTGTCGCCACCGTAAAGACCGGCACCAGCTCGGCTGCCAAGCGCAGTGCGTCGAGGAATGTACCAACTTCCGCCGTCGTGGGAGGAGCTGCTGCCGTGGGAGCTGGAGCTGCCATTGCTGCTGCCAGTAATAATAGTGACGAAGACTCTCTGAGTTTCCGACAGAAAACGGGAGAACAATCCCAAGAAAACAGTCCTCCCGAGGATGCCAAAGTGGGCAGTGACGACTCCATGAATGACTCCAAGCGGTCGGTGGTACGATTTGAAGGAGAGGAGATGGACGATTTGGACAAAGATGACGATATCAAGGAGGCACCGCCGGTCGTTACCGTGCCAAAAACCGCAGAAGAAAATGCCGCCAGAAGCGCCGCTCCTCGTCCCTCACTCATGGAACATAAATCGGAGAACCCACCGGATCATGATGAAGAAGGAGGTCTCAAGATGGACGATCTAATGGATGTCAGTGAAGAAGTTGGATGTTCCGATGGGGCCAACACGGGAATTGCTCTCTGTGTACTCTTTCTCCTTATATGGATCATTGCCGTACCGATTGCCCTCACCAACAGCAAGGCAATCGAAACGGGAGAAGATGGCGAGCCAGCTCCTACCCGTGCCCCCACTGAAGCCCCAATTAATCTCATCAACCTGCCCACCGTGGCTCCGGTGGCTCCTACTCGCGTACCAACGGTGGCCCCCACAGAAGAGCCAACAGCTACCCCATCCTTGTTGCTTGTTTTCCCATCTTACACAGAGGAAGCACTCACGGACCCAGAGTCCCCACAAAGTCAGGCTTTGCAGTGGCTCTTTACAGATCCATTGGTTTACACATACGATGCGGAACGGCAGAGCCAAAGGTTCGCTCTCGCCACATTTTACTATGCCACCAAGGGAGACAACTGGACCCTCAACAATAACTGGTTGTCGGTAGAGGATGGAAAGCACGAGTGCTTTTGGTACGCACAAACTCCCGTCTGCAACGATCAACAGGAATACATCGTACTGGAGCTCAACGATAACAACCTGGATGGAGAAATCCCTCCGGAAATTGCCATGCTCGCGTCGTTGCAACGGATCCAGTTGCAAGAGAACAAGATCGTGGGAAGTATTCCCACCACCATGGCCGAGCTTTCCGAAATGACCCTTCTCGACTTGCAAGAGAATTTCCTGACGGGACCCATTCCTTCCGAGCTGGGCCTCATGACGGCGTTGAACCATATTTGGTTGAATGGAACTCGTGACGCCACCGCCGAGGGTACAAATGCGTCAAGCATCCCGTCCGAATTGGCGCTCTTGACTGAACTGGAACAGTTGCATCTTGGGTCGAACAAGTTGAGCGGAAATGTGCCAACGGAACTGGCCTTGTTGCAAAACTTGGATTGGTTAACCCTGAGAAACAACGAACTCAGTGGGATCATTCCCAGTGAGATAGGGTTGCTTCGGAGCATATCTTGGTTGGATTTGGCCGAGAACGACCTTGTTGGAAACATCCCGGGTTCGGTTGGCTTGTTGAATGATACTCTGCGCATCTTGCAATTGGAGGATAACGGCCTCACGGGCAATCTGCCGTTTGAAATGAATCGATTGACGAGTGTCCAGCAAGTGTGGTTGCAGCATAATATGCTAACGGGTAACGTGCCGGCTGGACTGTGCTATTTCAAGCGAATTGGCAAGGTTGAGACAATATGGGTGGATTGTGAAGAAGTGGCTTGTGACTGCAACTGTATGTGCTCAACCGTCACGGAGGAAGATGGAGAAATGGGAGAAGCAGAGAATGGCGACGGAAGCGAGGAAGGTGAGGATGATATTGCCTCCGCCCCTGCCATGGTTGAGGGCACCAATGCGACAGACGGACGAGCGTTGTAGGCGGTGATCAAGTTGCTATACGTCCACGCGCTCAACTCGACTGAATGTGTGTGGAAGGCGAAAGAGAAAATCTTGATTCGACGAAACAGGAATATGTATTAGTACGCTTATGCGCACAGCTAATAAGGAAAGAGTGCGGTATGATGGAATGGACCGAGGTGGAGCGGAAGTAGCAGGCTGAATGGATGGATCTTAGAAGGAGAACGCGTTTGTTTTGATCGGTTGACAGCTCTATGCAACAGACGAGATGAAGCAAGGCGACTGCACAGAACTGTTTAGAGGAGACTGCACGGCATGCAGGACTTTTTTGACACAAACAAAGACCGACAGATTTCTTGTGTCCTCGACGTATTGAAAAAATAGTGCACGTAAAACATTTAATAATAAGAATATCGAAGCAAGCCGTTGGCGTCAATTCTTCCTCGGCCGAGTGAGTGCATGGAATGGCACTGTTTCTGTTTCATACGCGGCGTGCTTTGAATGTGAACTCAGGCCTCTAGAGCTTGCAGTTATGCATAGGTAAGCACAGATAGGTGCTGGGAGCATTCACGAAAGGAGAGGAGTGAACGAAGCGATTCTAATGGCGCTTTGTTTGATCGAAGAGCTGGACCTCAACGCACTCCTCACAGATCGCACAACAGGTCTCACAACCGGACTGGCCCCTTGTCCATCTCTGGCTGAGCCCCAGTCCTCGTCCCACTGTTGGAACAAAGAGTATGAACATATTCAGGCTTGACACCAGGTCCAACAGGCTAGTAGAGGACCAAGAATTGGGCCAACTCCTGGACCACTCCCACATCTGGACTGAAACCACTCCCGCCCCATCAATGGCCCCACTCCTGGATCATATCCTTCCATGGCGGCTCTCCTAAGTACGCTCTGAGTTTTACACTGTACAGACTACCGATCTCGCAGCCCACTTTTGCGGTCTAACCACTGATCCATTGGCCATCCAAACCTATCATACTGGTGGATGATGAAGGACCTTTGTCCATCAAAATCTATGAAAAAGCCGTGCTTATCCGTGAGGTCATGTTCCAAGCCCAACCATGTCCCTTTGGCTTCGTCTTCGCCACTTGTGTATGCCTTCCTCGAGGCATCTCTTTGCGTCATATTGAGTTCTTCCATGTTGCGCTTTCGTTTGGCATTGAACAGCATTGCACCTTGTGACCCAACTGTATGGACAAGTCCAACTCGATTCCTTTGGGACGTTGCATAGGGCAGCTGCTGCGTGTAGTACAGGTAATTGTGGATTGACTGGTCGTCACCGTTCATCTTGTTACAACAGCATTTTGGGTCTTGCATCCATACCCGCATTTCTGCGACCATATCATTCAGGTACCGTAGCATTGCATCTCGTGTGCCCACGGTTGTTCCACTGCAAAGCATTGGTTTGTCAAATATTGAAATAGCTTTGCATCGTTCAACTGGTCCTTTCACCAACCAGTGGGTCGTTCGCATTGTTCTGTGTTCTTCGAAGACTTGCAAACCTTGCACATGTGGTGCTTCTGGTCCAAAGGGGTCTCGTTGGAAATAAGTATCTCGCACATCGGCAACTAGTACCGGGCCAGTGCATTCTCGACAGTCCAGTAGATAGTCTCTCAAGAGAGCAAAGCGCCCCCAACGTAATTTTAGATCAGGATATGGATCGGCACATGTCATTACCTCGACGGCATGAGAATCCATCTTGGAGGGAGTTTCTCCGCCCATGCTCAAGATGTCTGTGCTGCAATTCACCAGCGTCAATCTTTTCATCGTCACATTGTGGCTAGTCAAATACTCCACAACTCCCCGTTGGGGGTTTGGTGAGATGGCCAAAATGATGTGTCCTAGATATCCGCTCCTTCGCAGTGAACCGACGAAACGCCGGAAGGCCCCAACGTCATAGTTTGTCGCCATCCCCATCACAGTGGCATGTCGACTGCTCTTTTGTTGTTTGTCTTTCGTTGATTCACGAAAACGGCCAATACGTGGGATGTCCATCTCGACTGCAAGCTGCGAAGGTAGCAGTGAATCGCAATTGACCGACAGGCCAAGGTTGCTCCGCAAGGTTGTAAGCACGACGAAAACGGATGCTCCTAACGCCAACATGGCCCAGCTACGGGATGATTGCTTCAGTGGGGAGGCCATTGTCTCGACTTGCAACAAGAACTTGAGGAAATAGCTACCAGAGACTGAGTCTGTTTTCTCCAATGCCTGTCTAGCAGAGTGCCGGTTGTGTGAGTGGGAGAGGTGCTCCGTGAAGATGGAGAGTTGAGAGGGACTATTTTCCCACCCGCAAGCAAGGCTAACGTTGCCGTTTGGTTTTCTTCTCTCTTCCGTGACTCCCAGGTCCCAGGCCAAATTTACACCCCGACACTCTGCAACTTTCTAAAACGAAGTTGGTCCAATCCCCGGGATACTAGTACTGTACCACACTACATGTAGCTAGCTAGCTAGAGAGACACCCCGATGACACATTTATTTTACAAGATTTTGAAACTCGCGGTAATCTTTCCCTTCCTGCTCTTTGCCCCACTCTTCTTCGTACCGTGCCGGTCTTCTTCACAACCAAGTCTTAGACACATGAACAGCCTATGGCGCATGAGCAAGTGAGGCTGCTATTGCAATCTACCCGAATGTCCACGGTGTGACCAGAAACAGGAACGACCGCGTCGTCCAATGCGACGACTGTTCCATCGGCCAGTTCGATGCTACCATCCAAATTCCTGCCACACCATGAAAAAGGAATTGTCCCGTACAATTCCGGATTGCCGTCTAGCCAGACCCGGGCGGCCATTCCCCATGCCGCCAGCTCATCGGATGGCAGTGGTCCTTCGAACGCGTTGTTTTCCACTTGAAACAATTGCAACAGTGTCATTGTGCCCAACTCACTTGGGATTTCACCCGATAGCTGATTATACCCTCCATGGAACCAACGAAGCCTCGTCAGCAAGCCCAGCTCGCTTGGGATAGCCCCGGTCAAACGGTTTGAGTAGACGTGCACATCCTCCAAACTCTCCCCCAACATACCCAGTTGCCATGGAAGCGAACCAGATAAAAAGTTAAGCCCCACGTAGAACTCTTGCAACGCCCTGAGCTCCACGACTTCATTCGGAATTCGACCGGAAAGCCGATTGCTGTTCAAGTTGACTGCCTTCAATGCCGTCATCATTCCTAGCTCAGTCGGAATCCTTCCTGACAATTGGTTGTCATTCCACAATAGATCTTGCAGCCCAACCAGCAGCCCAATGGTCGACGGAATGGACCGCCGAAGCACATTTTGCTGAAGATCCAATACTTCCAAGTTGGTCGCAAATCCAACTTCGGGTGGCACCGATCCTGTCAAACTGTTGTTTTTTAGCTGTAGCTCAAGTAGCGTCGATTGCCAAGAATTTTTCCCTTCCTTATCGTCCAAAAACCAGGAGCCTGGTAACGTCCCTGCCAGGTCATGATTATGATTGATGTGAAGCTGTTCCAATGCCGTCAGCATGGCCAGCTCAGGCGGCAGAGTACCGGACAGTCCAACCCCCTCCAACCACAGCTGTCGGTACGATCGAAAGACTCCAGAAGAATCGAATTCATTGCCACATACGACCACTCCAAGAGAGTTGCTCGTGTACTGCTGAAGGAGACTGCTCGTGCCCCGATTAATATCCGAGGACGAAAAGTCATCACTATTCCGTTGATGATACCAGTCACATTCGTGCCCACTGTAGGACATCCAGGGAAACAAACCTCCGCGGCCTACCGCATTCACGGTGTAGTTGCCAGTCCACCAATCGTCACCGTCCGTAGAATAGTAGAGAACAGCCAAAGCGAACCTTTGTCTCATTCGATTAGGACTGTACGATCCAAAGTTTGGATCTCGAAGCATCCACGAGAAGGCTTTCGATTGAGGACTAGCTGGATTGCTGAACGCACCAAGGGTATATTCCGGAAATGCAACTTCTGGTTGGCTTGTTGGCGCGACTGATGGCATGGTGGTTGGCCGTGGAGCACCCGTGGGTTCACTGGTTGTAGGTAGGTTGGGAGAAGGAGCCACTGTAGGAGGGACAGTTGGTGCCTCAGTCGGAGCACTCGTAGACGGAAGAGGAGAGGGCTGGACTGTAGGCGTGGAAGTGTTGGGTGCCTGCGTTGGCGATTCCGTATCATCCATCAAGTCTTCTGGTAGTATCGGTATGATCACAATGGTCGTCCCGTTCAAATTGTCGAATTCGTCATCATCGTCATCATCGTCCTCCGGTTCAATTGGAATTACAACAAAGGTGGTTCCGTTGATGGCCTCAGTTGGGGGAGCTGTTGGGGCAATCGTTGGCGACTCTGTGATTGGAACTGTAGGGGCAATGGTGGGATTCGTGGTGATTTCTGGAACGGGAGTATTGGTTTCGTTGATAGCCGCAGTGATGTTGCTTGGCGCTACCGTTGGTTCTGTCGTGTTTGGTGGAGATGTCGGTTTGTTGCTGCTAGTAGAATCCTCTACAATATTGGGTGCCGGTGCTGGTGTGCCCTCCAATAGAGCCAACAATTCTGTGTTGTCTGCAGTGGGTGTGGGTGCGGTTGTCGGGCGTGGTGTACCCGGTGTAACGGACGGCGCCGGTGTCCATGGGATCAAAGTTTCATCTATTGGCGCTGCCTGGGGTGGAGGCGTGAGCGGGAACACAGTGGGTGCATTCTCCAAATTACCGTTTCGGTGAACCAGATAAGGTATAAAGCCTCCCCAAAACAGCAAGATGAGAATACACAATGCACAACCCCCCATGCCACCCCAGCAGGATTGCACATTCTTTTTGCCATCGGTTCCAAATGCCAAAGTCATTAGGTCTTCGCTGTCATTGGATTCCGCAGCTTTTTTCTCTAATTTGGCCGCTTCCAGAACACTGGGATGCAAGAATTCTAGGTTTTCATCTAGATGTGCCCTGGATCGATGAGTACTGAAACTCCTGAACGAAGACGCAACAGATCCGGTCCCATCGCTGTTGGCGTAACTTCGAGAGGGTTTATTGACAATCGCCAGCGCCATTTCTAGTGCGGATCCAGTTTCTTCATCATCATTTTCTTCTTGTACTTGTACGAGTGGTGTGAACATGGAATTGGAATCATTGTAACTGCTGTTGTGACTTCGATTGAGGCTGCTGTTGTGACTGTTGATATCTTCGTCTTCTTCCTTCTGACTTTTGTGGCTTCGATTGAAACTGCTGTTTTGACTTTTGTGACTTTTGTTGAGTTCCTCTTCTTGTCTAACACTGTTGTGACTTCGATTGAAACTGCTGTGGCTGGTGTGACTTTTGTGACTCTTGTTTAGTTCTTCGTCTCGAACACTGTTGCGACTTCGATTGAAACTGCTGTTTTGACTTTTGTGGCTCTTGTTTAGTTCTTCTTCTTGTCGAACGCTGTTGCGACTTCGATTGAAACTGCTATTGTGGCTTTTATGACTCTTGTTGAGTTCTTCTTCTTGTCGAACGCTGTTGCGACTTCGATTGAAACTGCTATTGTGGCTTTTATGACTCTTGCTGAGTTCGTCCTCTTGTCGAACACTGTTGCGACTGCGATTGAAACTGCTATGGCTGTTTTGACTTTTGTGACTCTTGTTGAGTTCCTCGTCTCGAACACTGCTGCGACTTTGATTGAAACTGCTGTTTTGACTGTGGTGACTCATTCTGAGTTGATGATCTTCTACCGGCCCCGGCAGTGGCTGGCTGTGCGCACTTTGACTCTTACTGTATTCTTCTTCGAGCTCATCTACGTCGACTTCATTAATGGTGTTGATTGTATGTATACCACTTACGTTTTCATCCACATCAATAATGATGACTGGTTTGGGTGCTGCTATTCTCTTTGGTGGTTTGGGTGGTTTGTCGGGAGACTTCATCAAACTGTTGTTTTGTTGTAGTTGTCGTTGTTGCGGTTGAGTACTTCTAGAAATGGTAACGGAATTGACTCCAATAGTGGAGTCATCATCATCAGTGAGCACAATGGTGTTTCTGCCTCCAATTCTCATGATGGAGCTTGTTCCCACACTATTGACATAGGTGGAATCTCCATCTCCATCTCCTATAGTGGAAGCACTGCTCATCATGTCTTGATCATTGTCTTTGTCGTGTAATAATTGTTGTATTCTGCTGACGACTCCTTGTGCGGCTTGTGTGGTTTGCGTGGATGTTCGTCTTGATCCTTCTTTATTGATGCTGCTCGTCAATGGTTGCTTGTCGATGATTTCCTCCGTGAAGACATCTGTAGTGTCTGTGTCTACGGTGGATCCTCCAGCACTGATAGTCGGCAGAAGAGGTGGGGGTGTCGGAAGTGGCTGAGGCGACACACTGCTCTTTTTGTTGGGTTTAGTCTTTTTCTTGTTTTGTAAGCTCTGAAGTGAAGAAGAGGATTGATCGAGTTTCATTCCAGTATTGTGTGATTGCAGAGTGGCATTGCTGCTTTGAGTACTTCTCGAGTTGGCGGAAGACCCGCTATGCTTGGGTGACAGTGGCACTTTGGTATGAGACTTGGTGGCGTGGATGACAGTCTGCTTGTTGTTTCGTAGAGAATTGCGTGGGATTTTGGGAAGCGCCTTTTTGGGAGCTGGTCGTCCCGATCGACTCGGAATAGGAGAAGGAGGAACTGCTGGTAGGGAAGATGCTGATTGATTTAGTTTTTGTGCTTTGTCTGCCTGCGGCTTTTTCTCTGCTCCTTCTGTAGACGGCTGAGACGCACTCTGTTGACCTGCGGTCTGTTCTTGTGGAGTGACAGTCTTCTTAGCATTCTTCAACGACGCCGTACTAGAAGAACTACTAGTAGCAGTTGGAGCCACTACCACGGGAGGTTTGGCAGGAGACACCAACTCTGTCACCGCAAAAGACTCGTCAAAGAAGGAAACACTCGACATGTGATTGCGCTTCTCATTTTTCTTGCGCTTCTTCGCCATTGCGGACTTCGGAGGAGCTGCTGCTGGCGGCATGGTCAAAGTCAAATATACGAGTAGCTATCGACTACGGACACTAGAAGGACCCCTGCTTGGGCTGATTGGATCTGCTGCTCGATCTCTGCAATCTTCAAGTAAGCCTTCGTAAACTTGCTGCTGTTGCTGCTGCTCTATCTGGCTAGTAGCTTGCTTACTTCCGCTTCCGCCTCTTTCGGCTAACTAACTGGCAACTCACCCCCAACAAACAAACACGAAGCAGCTATGAACCAGACAGGTTTCACTAGCTAGCTAGCACTCTAGTGCTGTAGCTACTTAGCTGACAGAACTGGTGAGGATCGTGGACATTTGTCGTGTTTGCCGCTGCCTCTTTCTTTTTGTTGCGGCTTGAAAGACCTCTCATGTCTTCGGCCTTCGCTGGCTCTCAACAGAAAGAAAATTCTCCCAATTTTGGGGTAACGGGAGATTTAGTGAGGGCAATAAAACCGTGAATGAAAAGCATGTGTTCCTTCCTAATGCCGCATGACCATTCTTGAAGAGATCTTTTCATCGTCAAACTTCAAACCACAAAAGTGACTCCCACACTCCCTCCTCACACCACACACTCGCAGCGCCATTTTTTTATTGAATGAATCAAATCAATGATTTTGACACTGTCGCCTCGTACCATAGCAGTGTCAACAGTAGAAGTTTCTACTTCCATACAGTACTACATGTAGCTTGTAGAGATGTCTTTTTCTTCGAGTGCTGCTTATGGATTTGTTGTATCATACAGGAGTCACGGCATTGAAAGAAGTCCACAAAACCCCATGCTTTCTACAACACCCTTGTTCAATGCAAAACCTACACGGCCAAACCATTCATGGCGTTGATTGGATCGAATTCAATCATTCCTGGTACCAGTAGTAGCACCGTACTACCGTCCACAAAAGGGCTTTGACAAAGGTACATCTCCCTGTACCAAAGAAAAAAGCCAAGCCCTTTGCCCCCTGTGTTGGTCCTCAATTTATCTCCCCTGATCCTCGCTGGCTTCCTCGGGCGCTATTACTGTAGTCTAGACTACTCCAAAAACCTCTCTTGTTGAAAAAAATTAACCAAAAGCCTTTTTCCAGTCTCTCATTTTTAAGAAAAATGCTCAAATTTTGTATTTGGATAGGGTTCGAGCAAATATCTTTTGCGCTTCCAAAGGATCCGGCACAACCATACAGCTGCCAGATCTAACCACAAAGGGATCCATCTTCTTGCTACAAGCAGAGTTGTTGCCCCGTTAGTCAGTAAAGTATAGCAGGCAAACACCCTCACTTTTGTTCGAGATGTCAACATTGTCGCCATTGGTGCCGTTTTTGGGATCTATTCTGGTCTCGGTGATTTTACTCAAGCAGGAACAGAGTGAGAAACCAGAACAACAGAAAAAGAGGACCATGACAAGGAACGCCGTGTCCATGACAAAGGAGGCTGTAATGAAGCTGCGTAGAAAATACTTTTCCAAATCTGTGAGCATTTCGTATGCCAATTCTGGTCCTCTGATGATTGTACAAGTAAGTTATTAGACTCTTGTCCTTGACACGGCAATTGCGACTACATGTACGATGTACTAATAATAATCAGGATATCTCGTTCCGTCGTTTTCCTCGTTGCTACCGGTACCGGTACCTGGTACCAGGGAAGAGGTTCTCATTTGATTGATGAAAATGGAGTGGCGTACTTGGATACAAGAAACAATGTGGCCCATTGTGGTCACAGTCACCCGAGGGTTGTCAAAGCTGTGCAGGACCAAGTCGCTCAGTTGAACACCAACACTCGATACCTTCATCCCAATGTGGCAACTCTTGGACAACGTCTAAGCAATCTGTTTCCGGATCCGTTGGAGATTGTCTTTTTTGTCAATTCTGGGTCCGAAGCCAACGATCTGGCACTCCGATTAGCTCGGGCATGTACAGGATCCAAAAACACAATTGTCGTCGATGGAAGCTATCACGGCCACACCATGACAGTCTTGGAGGTCTCTCCTTACAAATATGAACAGGGTGGAGAGTTCGATCTCCAACCACCAAAAATGGGCCTCAAATTTCAATCGCCTGGTAGACACATTTGGAAAGTACCGGCTCCTGATATCTACCGAGGTCCTCATCGAGATATCCGGACTGCCGGCAGGGAATACGCCAAGACGGTGGAGGAAGCTTGTCATTTCTACCAGAAAGAATGTGGCGAGAAAGTAGGGGCGTTCCTCTTGGAGGGAGGCATGAGTACCCCCGGCGCCATCCTATCACCACCAGGCTATCTGGCCCATAGTGTCAAGGCTGTTCGAGACGCCGGAGGTGTTTTCATCGCTGACGAAGTCCAATCTGGTTTTGGAAGATTTGGCACTTCGTTTTGGGCCTTTCAGCACCAACATCCTGGGCACGAGGAAGAGGTCGTGGTGCCGGATATAGTGACCATGGGGAAACCATTTGGAAACGGCATGCCCTTGGCTGCGGTTGTAACAACTCGAGCTGTCGCTGAGGCGTTTGAAACCAATGCTCATATCGAATACTTCAATACATTTGGCGGTAATCCAGTTTGTGCAGCGGCAGGTCTGGCTGTCTTGGATACAATTGAAGCGGAAAAGTTACAGCAGAAAGCTGTACAGGTTGGTGGCTATCTACAAGACAAGTTCATGGCACTACAACAACATTTGGAGATTATTGGAGATGTCCGCGGGTCTGGATTTTTCATTGGTGTAGAACTAGTGCGTGACCGTACAACATTGGAAGCTGCTACTGAGGAGACATCTTACATTTGTTCAGTTCTCAAGGAAAAGTACAAGATATTGACCAGCATTGATGGAATCTTTGAGAACGTGCTGATGATCAAGCCACCCATGGTCTTCAGCAAGGCAGACGCTGATTACTTTGTAGAGAGTTTTGAAGGGGCCGTGGGCGATATGAAGGCTGCCGGAGACGTTCGCTCCATGGAAAAGACCCCAACCTAGGTAGCTATAGCTAGTAGTTGGTACTGGTAGAGCGAATAGAAGAAGAGCCTTCCTTGTGGATCTACTGGCTAGATAGGTATCAGTGTTCAGTTCAGTTCACTTCACTTCACTTCAGACGTAGAAGTATCTCGTGTCCATCAATGGCAAACTTAGGGCCTGAAAATCAATCTATGATTCCATGAAGCTTCAATCTTCTTTACTACGTTGTCTGACATCCAAGTCACACACCCATCTGAGGGTAAGTTTGAGGATGTTCCTTCCTCCTCCCTTCCTGCTCCTAGAGTCTAGTACAGACTGTGGCTATCTAGCTAAAGTAGGGGTAACCAGGCTATCCGTGGAGGGTTTCTTGCCGTTCGAACGGTACCACAGCACGCACGCTGAATGGCCGCATGCTGTGGGCACTCTTGAAGATATCAAGAGAAGGTGGTGACTCCGTGAGAGGGCATTTAAGCATGCGTGGGAGGCAGCAGAAAAAGAAACAGCAAAACATGAAAGCAGAAAGCTGGTGATGTCAGAGTTGAAATTGAACATGGCGTTAACTCTTTGGGATTCTTAGGACACCACGTCATACAACACTTTCCAGGGCCATAGAGAAAAAACCACGCAAGTGAACAACGCTGCAACCAATCGGCTTGTTGCCTCCTTCCTCCCTCGATGACATCGACTTGGTACGTACGAGTCCCTAAACAGAGTTCTGAGAACAAGTTGACACCATGATGTGGTCATTGATGAGTTGTGTTTCTACAGCAGCATCGGAAGCAGCTCCGGTTTCGTCAGCCATTTTTCTCACAAAAGAAAGCATCACAGCTCAAGCTACCCTTCAACCAAACCATTTTCGAACGACAGGATTCTGTTTCACACACATATACAGCAGCAAGATGATGGGAAAATCCCTCCTTAGCCTCATGGCGATGTATTTTATGGCGTCGCATGAACGTTCAGCCCATGCCTTTCAGTTTCTGCCGAGTGGGAAGGTTTTTCAGCGAGCGGCCTTCTCGCGAATGAACCTGCGAATGGTCAGCTCTCATCTGGAACCTTCTGATGGTGGCACCAACAGGGAACGTCGCTTTGCGGAGTTTATGAATCTTGAGCCAGTCACCCAGTCAGAGGCCCGTCGAGAACGGCTGTCCAGGGATCAGGAGACTAAAGAGAAGTTTGCAGAGTATGGCGATGAGCTTTGGGCGCTGCGGAAGAAAGTGAAAAACTTGGGGGATAAGCTTGTAGGAGCACTGAATGGTGGCTCTCGGGAAAGTGAAGAGCTGCTTCGTCAAGAGTTGAGGGAAGCCGAGTGTCGTGATCCAGAGTTGGTCTACGAAGTGGAACTGCTGGAAATGGAGTTGGCCCGAAGGGACGGGGACACCGTGCAGGCAGAAAAGGCAAAGCAAAGGGCGCTTAACGCCCGAAGCTGTCTCCCACACTTCAACTTGGAGGGCCTCTGGGTGGGCAAGTAAGTGTTATATTGGCCGATCCCTGTTTGCCCGACGTCGTATGTGCATTATAAAGGAAGCTCACTGTGTCCCTTCTTGTCATTTGCAACCTTATCACTGATCCATCAGGTATGGCGGCCATGGGTACGAAATGATCAACGTCACTTATGTAGGTGACACAATGATTGCTTTCAAGGTCACTGGTGACAAGAACGTCCCCCGAGGGGAAATTACATTCCAGGCTGATCTTACGCCAAATGGCGTCCGAAAACTTCGTGATGGCATCATGATTGGTAGTGGCGGTGGTGCAACCAAAGATCACACACAAAAACCTCTCGAGCCCATTATGCTCACGGAAAAGGCGGCCTCCAAATGGGGCACACGACAATTGCCTCGGTACAGAGGATTGGGCCAAGTGGCCGAACCTGGCTTTACCAATAATAAATGGATGGATGGCCAATTGATCATCATTGGCGAGGAGTACTTCAGTTTTGCTTGGGTGGTACGTTTCATCTTTATTATTTTCATTGGTGTTTGATTTGTGTTGTGGCAGTGGCCTGATGCTTTCTTTCCGTCACCTTCCTTTTTTGCAGCCGCTGGAAAACCAAATTTTCTTTGGACGTCCTTCACCCGAGTTGGCTCTCAAGATGCTTCGAGAGGGCGGCATGGAACACTTGCGATCAAAAACTCATTGGGAAGCGCCACCGTCGTTGGATGAAGACGTGGATGTTTTGAAAGAGTTTGTCTCGAGCTGCTTGGAAAAGACAGCGCAAACTATTGAAGAGGAATTGCCTGCAGGAGATCCATTCAGCTGCATCTGGCACGGAACCGGCGACGCAGAGGAGTGTTACTTTGAATAGACGAAGAAGCAACCCGATGGCTTGGCTGTTGTTGAATGACTGACACGGTGTCAAAGCCCAATCAATGGCCACTCATGTACAAAATGCACGGGCAAGCTGCTCCTTGTAACCACGAGAGAAGACAAACCTTTAGATCGCTACAGTAAAAATTAAAGTCTTCATATTACTGTACAACCTGTACCCTTGACAACTTATTGCCGAAGGGTTCAGTTATTGCCGGAGCGCTCAGTACAGAAAAGTGGAACTATTAATTAATAGCAAGCTCAGACTAAAGCTTTTTTTGGCACTCCCACTACGGGGGGTTCCTTTCACCACCGCCAGCCTCCACCGGCAGCACCAGTTCCTTACTGTTGTCTCTCACCTTCATTGTCACACGAAACCTTCTTACCTACCGCTACAAATCCTCTGCAAGCTACATCCATTTTCCAAGCAAAATGGGGGCACCAAGCGTTCCACTAAGCCACACATTAGCGCTCAACACTCGACTCGACTCGACTCGCATTGAACAAGCGCGTCTTCCGCTGAGGAACTGGCCAGTTCTAGATCAATTGGAATGACTATCAAGTTCCATTACTTATTCGAAGCAAGCTGGGATGACTTTCAGCTCAATCGTTTTTTGCAGCTCTTAGCCCGCAAAACAAGTAGACCATGTGTACGGCAGACTGACATAAGCATTATATTATGTCAGCTTCAAGTGGCATGAGCTACTTCTTCAACTAGCCTTCAGCATACCGGTACTTGCAAGGGCAGCAACAACACCCCGCTGTCTCGATTTGCTCACGGCATGTAAAGACTTAGTAAAGCACGCAGATTGTACCGTAGCGTAGATCGTGTTCGTGTCGAGTTAGGCCCTTTGCTTACTCCCACATTTTGATGACCCCATCCCATCCGCACGAAAATACAACTGACGGGTCCAGAGGATGCCATGCCACGCAAATGGCGGGGCCCTTGTCATGAGCTCGATACTTTTGCATCATTCTGTTGTTTGTTTGAAACGAAAAGAGTCAACCGTTAGTTAGAAGAAAGCATTGAACTAACGGACAAAGCCCAACGACTGTTGGTTTCGAGACACGACAACGACACTCACCTCGTTCGTTTCCAATCCCAAAAACAGAGTTTTCCATTACCATCGCCGCTGACTAAAAACTGTCCATCCGGACTAATGTCCATTTCGCAGGCATACCCTGCGACAAGGTGTCCACTGAATTTTTTCTTTCGTTGTAGCGCAAATCGATTGGACGCTTGAAATACAGCGATATGGTTGTCGAGTGATTGTCCACAAAAGTACTGTTGTGAGGGATGCATGGTCAAGCAGGGTATGGAATGCATGGAAGGATCGCTGATATATTTGATGGGCACGGGTGTGTCCCATTCCCAAACCAGTAGCTTTTTATCATCACTGCTGGTAATCATTTTCATGCCTTTATCCTCAGAAAAGACAATGGCATTAACGGGTGCCAAGTGATGATTGTACTCTTGGGTGATTTCTCCCGTGGTACAATCGTAAGTGACAATTTTGTTGTCGCTGCATCCCACGACAAAGAGATTGTCGTCTAGCGGAAAGAATTTGACCACATAGGGAACTTTTCGATTGGTCAACGTCTGTAGAACTTCTCCCGATTCGGTATTCCACAATCGCAAATATCGATCAAAGGACGCCGACACGAATCTGGACCCAGTGTGATTGAACTGTACGTCTCTGACGGCAGCGGAATGTCCCGAGTAGGATCGCATGAGTTGTTTTTGTGGAATGGACCAAACTTTGCAGACGCCATCCAATCCCGCACTGAGCACCAAATGTCCCGTCTTGGGAAAGAGTCGAATCCGATGCACACCCTTGCTGCCCGCTTGGAAACGGTGAACGCACTTTTTGGGAACAAAACATTTGTGATGATCCATGTCGAGGTCTTCTTCGCTGTTGGCAATATTGGCCAATCCCGCAGGTGGTGCCATCCATGATTGTCCCTTGTAGTCGAATTCTTGTTTGGCATGGAATTGTGTAGTAGCTTCCATGATTTGATCGTCTGAAGCGAGCTTGGGAGGCAACAAATGTGCCATTTTTCGTTCTACGAGACGATCGACAGCCGATTCTGACTCCTTTTCCTCTTCTTGTTTTCCCAACTGACGATCTCTTTCCTTGAGGTATTCTCGTTCGGCCAATTGTTCGGGTGCCAGCGACTCAACTCCTCCCCTGGCAATATCACTGAGGGAATTGTCTGCGGCCCATCGTTCTTCCGTGGTAGGCGGAGCCCAAATGCCATGTTCTACTTCATCGTCTGATCCATGAACGAGAGGTTCCTTCTTGTCATTGCTGGGTCTCTGTCGTTTTCTCCGTTGTTCATCAACCTTGGCGAATTCTTGCAGACGGTGTTTGCTGTATCCCAGTGTGGTTCTGACCACCTCGCTTCCCTCAGCGTCTGGAGCAGCGGCTCTTCCTGTGCGTTGAAATTTGTTGCGCTGTTCTTGAAAGGTGGCTTCTTCAAAAGCCACGTTGGTTTCATGGTTGCCGTGTCCTTGCTTATTGTTGGAGGCGTTGGGGTCTACGAGAGGACCGTAGACAGGAGCATACAGACTGGATTTGGTGGGATTGTTCATGAGAACCAAAGCTCCTTGATTGCTCTTTTGAGTACTACCGGTACCAGTAGTACCACTAGAAGCACCACCTCCATAGACTGTCAGAGAAGTCGCTGTACTGCCTTGATTCAAACCACGTCCAGCGGTTATGGCAGACACGGAAGGAGCCGCTTGCAAAAAGCGACGATCCGCTGGACGAGCAATCGCCTTGACATCAGGCTTCAGTTTTGGTTCGTCGCCCTCCGAATTGGAGCTGTCATAGCCTCCTAGAAGGTCCATTGTGATGCCTCAAACAGAACCAATCAATAAGATATAAAACAAAGGTGAAGGCTTTGAGTAGGCTTTGTCGATTGTTTGTTGGTTGTTGTTGTTGATGGTTTTTGAGTGGCGTCTCTCTTCTTTCTGGGCAGGCGGCCAGACTAAATTATTACAAATATCTAAACACCAGGGTATGGCGGTCTTTTGCTCCACCGCCAAAAAGGCTCGCGGGTGACAGGAGAAATTGTGACCCAGGCTTGCTTCATCCAAGGCCACAAACCACGAAAGAGGAAACGGCAAATCCTCTCTCTCTCATTGGTCTCTCATCTCTCGTCTCTTACTGAGCTTAGTGAGACTGAGTGAGCAGAAGCTCAAGTGGAAGACTCACGACAAAAGGACATTGTACAGATCAAGCAAGCCATTGCAATCGTGCGGTCTCCCCTTTTGGCTTGACTCTTTGTCCCAAAGTTTCCTTGGTTTCCGACCATCCTCCGCCTCATCAATCGATTTGGCTGGGTCTGTTCATCATCCATCAATCAATCAAATCAATCAATCGTGCACCATATTGATTCAAATCACATCTACTTGATTGAGAGAAAATGGTGGCTGCGTCTGCAGTATCCAGTAGTACATGTACTAATGCCAGCAATAGCAATGTACCGAGTCTCCCACCGCAGCGTGAGGTGGCTCGGCCCGTTGCTAATTTGGGCAACACCTGTTATATGAATGCCGTATTGCAGGCTCTGGCACATGCTCCTGAACTATGCTTGGCCATGGACTGTGAACCCCATCGACACACTTGTCCCATTTACATTGAAAACACTCGCAGAGCCCGCTTGGCGTCGCCCACCAGTTCGCCCGAAGGAGGAGATGCCGAGCCGGACTTTAGACGCAACAAGGCGACGGCCAAGCGTGGAGTCAGAAGGTCCAGTCGAAAATCTCCAACCAGTGGACTGGGAAAAGAAGACAGCAACAACAGTACCAACGATGACGCTGACGATACGTACTGCACGCTCTGCGAAATGGAGTATCATCTCACTGAAGTACACAAGACAAATGTGGACGGAAAGGAAAAGGCCGTCGCTCCTAACTTTTTCGTTCACGGATTCATCAAAAAGGTCGCGCCATGGTTCAAGCTGGGACAACAGGAAGACTCGCATGAATTCCTGAGACTACTCATTGATGCCATGCAAAACAGCTGCAAAAATGCTAGACCAAAAATGGAAGATGACGCCATGGAAGAAGACATTCCACCCATTGGAGATGATGACATGATGGATACTGGTGGAAAAGTCAACACCAAAAACAAGGACGTAGAGTACCCCTTTCAACTCTTTAGAGGAACTGTAGAATCATGTGTCACATGCGATTCTTGCAAGGCATCCAGTTCCACATTGGACCCCATTGAAGATGTCGGATTGGAAGTCACGCCACACACACCCAACAAGGCATCCGGAATGTCTACTCGTGGCTCGCTTTCTTCCCCAGGAAATGGAGAAGCTTTGGCCGATGTCAGCTCGGCATTCCAACGATTTGCACGCGTAGAAAACCTTGATGCACAGTACAAGTGCGAAAAGTGCGGCAAGGGCGGAAGAGCCACCAAACAGTCGCGTCTGGCATCCATCCCGCCCATTCTCACACTACATCTCAAACGCTTTCGCTACGGTGGGGACGCCAGAGGACCATCTCCGGCATTTGCCACCAGCAATCGAAGAACCAAATCTGGATCGGCAAAGATTGAAGGACACATCAAGTTTGACCTCGTATTCGATTTACGGCCTTACTTGACAGACGAACTGCAGAGTAAACACAAAAAGATGTTCTGTCGTCTCTTTGCCGTCATTGTACACGCGGGAAAGAACTCACATTCAGGACACTACGTCTCATACGTTCGCAACATTACCAAGAACGAATGGTGGAAAATGGACGACGCTAGAGTTACTTTGGCGAGTAATGAAGAAGTCATGCAAGCCGAAGCATACATGCTCTTTTACCGAATCCTGGACCACCCTGTGGCTGTGCAACTAGAAGATCAGGCCAAGAAAATGAAAGAAGAAGTTGAGCGCTTGGCCAAAGAGGCCAAGGAAGAAGAGCAAAAGGCAATCGCCGAGGCAGAAGCCGCCGCTGCAGCAGCTGCCAAGGAAGCGGCAGAAACCGAAAAGGAAAATGTACCGGTCAAAAATGACGGCATCAAGCAGGAAGCAGACGCCCCGGTTCCTTCTGCAGCGGCATCAGCAACGACACTAGTAAAGGAGGAGCCAGCTCCAGCTCCAGTCCCCGCGCCCAGTTCTTCCGGTGCAGACAACAAGCCAATGGATGTCCAACCCGAAAAGCCATCGGGCCCCAGCAGCGGCAGTGCTCCCATCAAGAATGAGCCGGCTCCTCCTGTCCCAGCTCCAAAGCCAGCGCCTATGACTCCGCCCAAAAGCGCCAACACTGTCTCCTCGAATTCGAATGCGAATACCAGTAATAGCCGAAAGCGCGGTCTACCCGATTACCTGGATGGGAAAAGCTGGGCCAAGGCCAATACACGGTTGAAGACCTACTCGAGCATCGATAGCGCTCAGGATTACATCAACGAAAATATTCAATTCAAGCAAGACTTCTTCCGACTGATCACCGAAGAAGGAAACAAACCGAATGCCAAGGTGGATCATTGTCCCCTCAAGCGGATCACGCGTAAGTTTTTCTAGGTGGGAAAGGAAAAGTGGCCTTGGGACGACCGCTAATGCTAATGTCTTTTCTTCGGTTCTTGCGCCGAATCGGTAGCTGACGACGTAGTTGGTGGTTTTGGCCGGTGGGAAAAAGGACTCAAGGAGTGCATCTTCCGTCTTGCTCGCCGCTATGAAAAGGAAAACCCTGGAGAGTGCTTCTTCACCGCGGCCGTACCACGCAAAGTAGAGGCACAAACCGCAGTTTCCGCGACTACATCTGGAAACGCTACCGCTCCTTCTGGCGACGATGCGTTGCTGTAGTTGGCTGAGATCTCTTGGCCTGTCATTTGGTTCCGTAAGGTTGCTAACACCATGGAAGCTACTAACACTAACTAGCTAGCGGTGACTGTAGTTAGGCAGATCTAAAGCGGTGGCTCGTTCGTCCTGTACCTGGCACCGTACCACGAAAGAAAAGACAACGCCTCCCAGAAAGAACTATAGATACCGTACCACGAAAGAAAAGACCACGCCTCCCAGAAAGAACTATAGATACTATAGTTCTGAGTGTCTCGTTGATGTCCTTGTAGCACCAACAAAACTCTGGTGGGCTCGGGGGGCGTTGTCTAGTTCCCATTTTCTGGCAGCACTACCTGTACCTCTAGTAACCATATTCAAGGATAGAAGAGAAATTATTCTTTGATTTGGTTCTCGTTGGGCAATTAAAACTAGATTTAGATCCTTGTCGCCTCCGTCATTGGAATTTGGGACATCCAGTTTATTTGTAGATCCAGGAAGTAGTTCGTCGATTAGACAGCGACCGCAACGACGTTTTCAAGGAAAGCTACCATTGATTGCATTGGTAGATTGTTGTATGGTTAACGGTACATGGAGTCCGCCTTTTGTGCTTCTCGCTCCATCAAATCTAGGGGTTTGAGAATATTGCCTGTGCGAAGTGATAGTACAAGAGAGGAGTGAGTCGCTAGCAGTTGTGAGGATGACTTAGGCCAGTCTTGAGCTACGAATGGATGTGTACCTTTGCTTGTCTCCGTTATGTAGCCATTCTGTACCATTTCATCGAGAAGAAAGTGGACTTGCTCCAATTGATACATGATATCCAACTCGCAAATAGACCCAGCCCATCGATCCATTGTCTCCACAAGAGCATGAATAAATTCGAGCATTCCCAATTCATTCTCGTTGTTCTCTGGTTGACCCAAATCGGGCTTGGTGCCCACAATGAAAAAGAGACTGGCGTAACGACGGTAAATCACCTTGTATCCACGATACTCCAAAAAGCTGCACTGAAGCTCACTGCGACTCAAACACTTGCGGATAATTTCACTCTCCAACGCCACACGTTCTTCCATTGGAAGCCATTCGTAGTAAGAGCTAAGCCGAGTTTGGCCTTGCTTGTTGCTGGTGCAGAGTGATGTGACGTGACAAGTCCCAGAGGAGTGGAGCAAGTGGAGCAGCAAATCGTGAGTGAGACCAAAACGAGCACTACGCCTCCACCAAAGCAGAGCAAAAGAAAGAGAATGATTCAATCACAACTTACACCATGAGGAGAAACGAGATCATGGTTCCTTTCAATCTGGTTGCTAGTAGAGCTAGCTACGGTACGGTAGGATCGTTCGCTGTTGGTGAGCTGCGATGGTGGTGTGTCCTTTGAATTGGCTTTGGCGTTGTGATTGGTCAAATAACAATAATATTGCAGGACAATCCGGAACCGAATTGAATCGATTCGATTCGAATGATTCTTCGATTCGAAGCCCAACCGGCACCAGGTAAACTACGGTACCAGCACCGGTACCTGGAAGGCAGCCGATTTTAGCAATTGCTGAAAATCGTTCCTATTCGCGCTGCGCGACTTGCCGCGAGTTTCCCACAATTTGCGCAGCCCGAATAGAACGAATGGCGCGACTTCACCACGACTTAGCGCGACTTAAATCGTCTTTATTAGTATAAATGCTAGTAGTTACTATTTGCGCAGCGCGATGCTAGTAGTTACTATTTGCGCAGCGCGACTTACCGAGAATCGCGAACGACTTTCCAAGTCGCGCAGCGCGACTTACCGCGACTCGCGAACGACTTCACGCGACTTTCTGGAGTGCTTATTTTAGCGAATGGCCTAATCGGCTGCCTTACCGTCCGAAGTTTTTCACTCAGGATTTTTAAAAAAATTGAAATCACCACGACTGAGAACCGTGTGAAAACATGCCCTTAAACATGCCCTTAAATGTTCAACATGCCCTTAAACATTCCCTTAAATAAACATGACCTTAATGCCTCGAAACATGCCCTTAAGCCTTCATCGAAACACCATAGAACATACCCTTATCACGAATGAACGTGCCCTTAAATAAACATGCCCTTAAAACATGCCCTTAAATCGGCAACATGCCCTTAAACATGCCCTTAAAACATGCCCTTAAATGAGAACCAGTCATGACAGTTTTTTTCGAATCTTTCATTCTAGCTGGCTACCGTACCCTGCTGGCTAGTAGCTACCATGGTAGCTAGTTGCCACCCAGCACCTCGGGGTAAAAGGCTTCTTTTGACCTTTTTCTCATTTCCCGTTAGAGATTTTGCGAAGATTGGTCAAAAGCAGCTTGGAAGCCAGGCTCTCTTCATTGCCTTCCCTGCGTTTAGAACCATCAGACGACGTCTGATGAACATAAGACAATGTCTTATGCTTAAGACGATGTCTTACACTCGCTAAAAGCTTAAGACGATGTCTTAGACTCGCTGAAAGCTGTCTTGATTGGGGATGAGCAAATCTTGCTATAGGGCTGTTTTGCAGTGGATAGCAACTGATATAGCTAGTTTGAATTAGATTTCTACATAGACATATATGTCACACCAAGGCCAACACTGGTGCCATGGCCACACTTTTTTCTTCTCACTTCTTCAATCTTCTTCTTCAGTTTCTTCTCTCAATCATTCCTGGGCGTCTTGAACTGTTCTTCCTCGGACATGCTGCTGCCACCGGCAGTGGACTCATCCGAAACTGTGAAAACATGGGAAGGCCTGGTTTCGGTGCCAGCTGGGGCTGGGGCTGGAGCTGGGGCTGGAGCTGCCGCGGGGGCTGCAGCCATGGACATTCGCTGCATCAAATTGCGGAAATCTTCTTCGCTCATGGTGTTGAAGTTTTCTCTAAAATACTGGTACGCAGCTGGCGAATTCGCCTGAACATGCTCATCTCGTGCGTTGGCAGCTCTCTTGTATTGCTCATCGAGTTGTTGTGTAGTGGTGTTGAACTGCTGCCTCTGCGTCGCCAACTCTTGTTCATGCTGTCGCCTCATCTGATTGACCTGAGCTTCCTGTTGATTGAGCCGATGAAGCAACTGCGCCAACATTGGGTCTGGAGCTGGAGCAGGCACACGAGTGTTGGGAGGAGGCGGAGTTGCCAAACCAAAGAGAGTTGCCGTCCTCTGGGCCTCTTCGACCGAGACGGGAACGAATGCATCTCTAGCCTTGATGGGCTTGTTGCGCTTGGACCAAGCACCAATAGTAGTCATCAACCTCGTAGTCCTGGGAATTGTCGTGTAGCAGACTGGGTTCTGCAAGCTGCCAAAGTCAACAATGCGAGGACTAACAAGGTAAGGTTCAACTGCTTCGGGTAGCGCAATAGATGCTTTGGCCCAAACGGTGCCATTGATTTCCTCGTAGTCACCATCTCGAATTTCATCTTCTTCTGCCCTATTGATGGTGTTGCGGAGTGGTTGATCCAACTGCTGTTCAACAACATCTCCATTGTGAGCCCCATTTGGCTCCATAAATCTGAAATCGATGGTCTTCATATCCTCCCGCAAGGTTGCTTCCACGGTGGTGACACCAGAGGGTGGATCAAAGCGAGCAACATACAATGTGGACACAACTCCGCGGTTGTTATCCACCATGCTGTCATTGACATAATGACGCGTGTAGAAGCTCATGTTGTTGCCAGATTGTGGTGTCGGCGGCGGCGGCGGCGTTGGTGTTGGTGCTGGAGCAGTGGTGTCGGCAACTTCTTCTTCTTCCACAAACTCGTCTTCGTCTAGCGTGCCACCCAGAATGTCGTCTTCAGCACCAAGATCTTCACCGTCGTCTCCAGGAACCAAGGGAGGAGCCTCGGCAGCAGCGTTTTCAGGGATGGCTAGGCCAGCAATGGCGCGGACTTCAGGGGTGATCCACCTTGGCCGCGAGTGGAAGGATGAATATCAATCTCGTATTGCTTCTTGGTCTGCTTGAAATTGTGGTCAACCTTGGCTGATGTCCACTTCTCGCACAGGACTTGGCCTTGAGGGGTGGCTTTGAACTCAGTGTGGGTGCAATCACGTCTACCAGCAGCAAACTGACCAGCGACCCACTTGAGGACCTTTCCGGTGTCAGAATGAGATTGCGTCCACTTTGGACCTCGGCAAGCTCTTTGTTGTGGCATGATGGAAATTGTTGTGGCAGCCAAATCAAAACTGCTGATCCCTCGCCATTGTTGCACTCAGGTTTTGAGGAAAGCGCATCGTCGCACTTTGGTCGCCCATCATTGTCGGTTGATTATTTCAGTTGACTTCAGTTGGTCGATTTTTCGAGTTTGTGTTGTGTTCGCTGTGGCATAGCAATTTGTGTGTGAGAGTGCAGTCGACGTCCAATCTTGTTTTGGCTTGTTTTCACTTGTTTCGATTGAATTGCATTGGATTGGATTGGATTGGATTAGATTGAATTGCATTGGATTGAATTGAATTACCATTTACTATGTAAATAACAGTACTTTTTGGTATCCAATTCAATCCAATCCAATCCAATCCAATGCAATTCAATCCTATCCAATCCAATTGAATTCGGTTTCTAGCCAAAATGCGAATTTTGCCTTTTCAACTGACGTTCCGAGCAGCCAGCCCTGCCAAGTTGCGCGATACTCAATTTTTTACTTAGAAGTGGCCGGCATTCCCGGAAAGTTAACTATAAACCCAGTTTGGCAGTTGAATCGCCAATCCCGTGCGAAGAAAAAGACTCGGAACATAGAAAGTTCCAATTTGCCGGGATCACGAACAAAGAAAACGCAATCCGACACAAAGACATAGGGTGGAAATCCCAATCATAAGTAAAAATGTATGGGTTTCCAGCTCTGGCCGGTCACCAAAAAGGATGGTTTCTAAGCAAATTGCGTGTGGAAGCGTGTGGAAAGTGTTCTGCGCAGCCGTTCCAAGGTAATCCAACGTCAGCTCGGAACCAATTCGGAAGCGATACTCGGAAGCAACTCCGGCTAGATAGTAGCTAGCTGGCTGGTGGCTAGCTAGAGTGCTAGCCAGGTAGCCAGCTAGCTAGCTAGCTAGCACGTCACTTTTTTGCCTGCCGATAAACAAATATGCCGATGGCCAACAAACAAGAACTATGCCGACCATGGCGCAGCTCTAGAGCTAGTAAGTAATCATCAGAAGCCTTTGTCCTCGTTCAATCAACAGCTTTGCTCATTGTCTCGATCTTCTTTTATCCTTTCCAGAATGCCTCCGCCACCTCCAAATCCAAACCGGATTGATGCTGCCTACTTTTGCAGGCTTGGGAAGGTCTATCTCAGCCGGCATCCTGATTCCTTTGAAAGTGTTGACTGCCAGAGAGCCTTTCGAGAGATGTTTGGCTGTTCCCCGCGAGTTTGTGTTACTTTGTGGAGGCATTGTCGGGCCCGTCGAATCCATCGTGGTGCTGATCCCAAGCATATTCTTTGGGCTCTCCTGTTCCTAAAACTCTACACGAAGAACATTCCTCTGGCTTCTCTTGCCGGCACTTCTCCCCCAACCTACACCAAATGGATTTGGCGGTACATTCCTTCCATCAGCGCTTTGCGGCCACGAGTTGTAAGTCTTCCAGCGTGGAATTTTGTTCTTTGCGATTCGATTCATCTATTTCTAACCATGGTACAGATCAAATGGTCCAACAGGTTTCGTACTGGTCGGTTCGGCAATCGCAATCGATCTTGCAAGATCACCGTGGATGGGACCGATTGCCCCATCAACCAGCCAACACCATTCTGCAAGAGTTGGTTCAGCCACAAGTTTGAGGGCCCTGGTCTCCGGTATGAGGTGGGTGTGTGTATTCAGACAGGTGACATTGTTTGGATCAATGGTCCCTTCCGGTGTGGAGCTTGGCCGGATTTGAAGATCTTCAAGCGTGATCTGGTGCATCAGCTGGCTCCCCATGAGTTTGTGGAGGCTGATGGCGGCTACCTGCACCCACGTGTCCGCACACCCAACAAGTTTGTGTCATGGTCTGACAAGCGGGCCAAGGATGATGCCCGCCACCGGCATGAGGGCATCAACTCAATGCTGAAGAGCTTTGGCGTCCTGAACTTTTGGTTCAGGCACGACCTCTGGCTCCACAAGCATTGTTTTGGTGCCTGTGCCGTCGTCACCCAGCTTGGGATTGATGACGGCAGCATCCACCCCTGGCAAGTTCGGTATTGAGCGGTGGTGGTGGGGCTGCCCTCCCATGGTTCCTTGCAACCATGCGGATGATCACTGTTTTGGCATTGCCACCAACTGTGATCAACGACGTCCTGTCGTTCTTGTGCTGATCCTGTAGCGCATCTGCTCTACTTGGTTTGCTCATGAATGGCTGGACGTCATTGATCTCTGTTGGCCAAGTTAATTCTAGATCTGCAATTGCCCTATCTATTTCAATGTATTTCTAGCTAGCTCTAACTAATGCAATATAGCGCCATGGGCAGGTTTGCTCATCCCCATTGTACGGGCCGGTCATCCTGCTTCAGACGCCGTCTGATCAGACATCGTCTGATCAGATAGCATCTGATAAGACAGTGTCTGATCAGACGCTGTCTGATGCATAAGATGGATCAGACGACCTTGCTTGGAATGAGGCTATGCTTGGGTTCAGTCCACAGGAAATCCAATGATTCTTTCAATTTTAAAGAATCCGATTTGGGTTTTAGATTTTGCAGGTTTTTTACCTTGAGGTGCAGGGTCGGGCTAGCTAGCTAGTACCAACTCATACCAGGAGAGCTCCAAGGACACAAGGATTGAATCATTCTTTGGGTTGGAAATGAATATATTGATGTGAGGCTCTTGAACTCAACTCCTAAATAATATCTATCTTGTGCTAGCTGGACTAGCCAGGTCGGACTCCACCAATGTCTAATATATCGTAACACTGCATCCTCGTCCAATTGTTCTTCCGCTCCTCTTCTAATCGGCCCCGAAGGCTTCATGCTGGCCCCGCATTCCTCGTTTCTTGGGGCTGTTGGCCTCCAAGGCCGCAGAAAGCTTTGCCTGGTCCAAACCGACTGGCTGCAACGCCTTCAAAGCATTTGCAGCATTTCCATTCATGGTCAGGTCCACCGGCAGTGGTGGAGACAGATAACGAATATCCAACTGGCAAGTGCGGGAGAAACAAGTGACTGTGAGATTATGCAACAGAAAGAACAAGGAGTGCACAGCATGGTATGTATTGCGAAAACTGACAATTCTGGCAACCTCCAGGCAATAGGTGGTCAAGTCTGCTTTGGATAACAAAATGGCACCTACGCCTTGCCAATGATTCCGATGCTGAGCAATGATCTTGTACCCAAGGAATCCTCTATCAACAGCGACCTCTGTAGGCCTGAAACCAATAAAGGTCAACCATTCTCTTGGGCGGTCTTTCAAGAACTGCTCAACCTGTAAATTGCAAAGAAGGGAATGGATGCACCCAATGAATACGCTGTTTGCAAGCTGTGTTCGAAATGCCACAATGTTTGAAAATGGACCAAGTCCCACTCACCGCAGCCCTAAAGATTGCAATCTTTTCGTAGGGAGTGTCAATTCCAAATTTCAATTCCACGTAAATAGTTGCATTAGGAGACCTGGCTGCGTTGATGACACGCAGGTTCTGTTTTGTTTCATTTTGGTGTAATGGGATGGGTCAGAATTACATCAGCGGGAGCAACAGCGAGAAGGGCAAAAGGCTGCCATCGGACTCACGGAGATTGCACCGTTGTTCAATGTGGCGCGTTCATTAGTTGTACCCCAATAGACAGTCGTTGTCGTAAGGGTGACTTTCTCTGTGTTTGTTCAGTGAAGTGAGAGTGTGTTAGTTTGAACAGTAAGGCACGATTAAAACGAACAGCACACCCTCAACGTACCCACAATCCAGCCGGAAGAGCCATCTGGACTCGTCTCATTCTGTGGATTAGAGAGATGGATCCTATCTCCGACGCCTGTTGTTCGTCAAAGAGTGGACAGCTGTTAGACTTTAAAAGCACATTTCGTTGGATCCATCCTTGATCGTTAACATACCGTAAGGTCTTTGGACAAGGATAAACAGGAGTCCCTGTGTAACGCAGCAAATCAATGGAGGCAGGAATATGGCTTGTCAACGACAGTCAAGACAGAAAATGGTGGTACTGGATCTTCTTTTCCAAACGTACCTCGAAGTATTTGGCACTACGTAATCAAGGCGAATGCAAACGACGCTTTGTTGGCGCCGATGTAGCATCAGCAAGTTCATCACTAACGCAGAGAGACTCACCTTGTTGCACCAAACACTGTTGAGAAGAAAAAGGCGAGAACGAGTTAGCTCTTGCCTCTTCCAAGCCAAAGTTTTGCTGCCACTATGGCATACTTACTGAATGAAAAACCTAGAATGGCACTTGAAAATGAAAGGTAGACTGCCCTTGGGGAACCCCCCAAGTCTGCAAGCAACATACACGCAAGAAAACCATAGAACACAAAGTTGATAAGGGATTCAATCGCCTTGTCAATCTGGCTGCTATTGGCAATGTTCGCACTAAGGAGCCTGAGCTGCTTGTAGATAGCATCAATGCTCCTGCATGGGATTGCAAGGACGCACGTGAGAAACATAAGGAACGAACCCGTCCGTGAACTTGGCACTTCTCGCACTTACTTGACAAACTCAAGCTTGCCCAAAGTTCCATCTCTTTCGGGGCGAAAAATCTTGATGAGCTCCTTGGCTTTGTCTTGGTTGATCCCACCGCTTTCGTCCTTTGCAAGGAGAGCAAGCGTTTCAAAGGGAATCTCATCCAAGTGGGGGGTGCGTAGAAGCAAGCGTTGGTACACTGCCTGGCTCGACTCGATACAACGATCCCTTGTGTCAGCCTTCCCAATAGGCGGAGTAAAAAGGAGAGAGAGGTGAGCATAGCCAGACAAGTTCACTGGTTAGGAATCTGAGTAAACAAGAACCTTACCGGTCCAAAGGCTGTAGTAAGTGAATTATTCGTGAACGAGGATCCAGAACATGAACATGAGTAAGTGTAGACACTGAATCACAAAGCAACTCTTCGTAGGGATGCTCCATTGATTTACCTGGCAGAAAAGGATACTTGCGCTTCATGAACGACAAAGCCTGCCGGAACTGCATAATTGCTCCGAGTGTGATTTTTCGTTCCTTTAGAAAAAGAGAACTATGAGCTCTCGAAGGTGCTCTGATTACAACGCACTAACCATGAGGCTTCTTATCACCCAACTCACCTCTGACTCCTCCGCTCGCTTGGGTTCTTCCCAGGCATCCAGCAACGCTTCAATTTCATACTGCTCTGAGGCAGTAAAATCTTGGTCGGCAGCATTGGCTTCATTATCCTCCAGGTCACCCGGAGCAGTTGGGGCCAACAGGGAGGTAGTTGATCCATCCACCCCCTTCTTATGTTTTGCCATGAACGTGGTAGCGGCTTCGGTTGCGCTAGGAGAAAGGGCGCTGTTTCTTGCTGCTTCTTCTTCGGCTTCCAAGGCAGCTTCGGCTTCTTTGTTGACGAAGTCAGCAATTTCGTTAGGATCCCATTCATCGGTGAGAGACCTGGCGTGTTTGTTTGCATCACTCCTGTCCCGGACAAAGTCGTCTTTGTCTTTTTCAATTTCTCGGGCTAGCGTGGCTACTTCGCCCACGAGAACCATATTCTAGAGTTTGTACAGATGTATGCATAGCCATGGTGAGAAAATAGTGGAATCAGTGCTTGCCGAAAGGCGTTGGAGTCTTACCTTCATCACGACTGCCAATTCTTGTCCATAATGTGCAAAGGTTTGCCGACCCAGCATGAGCCCGACGACGAGGCGCTTGATGGCGGCGAGGATTCCCGCAAAGAGCATCAATCGCAACAAACTCTGGTAAATAGTGCCGTCCAGAACACCATTTCCTGGATTATCCTGAAGAAGGTCCCAAAAATGTCGCGTGGTCAGATCAGCATTGCTAAGCTGTCTTTGGTGGTACCGGTACATCCAACTCGAGCCTTACCTCGTTAAAAAGACCTATGATGATGACAAGGAAAAAAAAATGCAGGTTAGGCTTCTGGTTGCTTGCCTTCCATTTCAACAGCTGCCTCTTAGTTCCTCTGTTTCGTTGCAGCCTGCAGCCTACTACTCACCAATTTTATCTTGCTGGTAAAGCCAATGCCTGGCGTAACGTTTTCCACCAGAGAGCAATATAAAGTTGTAAGCTCCCCAGAAGGTGGAAATGAATGGCCAACCTTTGCTTTGGACAACGAGTAGAGTGAAGATGGGGCCCATCCATTGGAGAGAGAATCTAGATCCCAGTGCCAAAAAGTCAATCACCAATGCCTGCGTAATCAAGGCCATGGTGAGCGTAATGACCAATCTGACACCGAGAAAGAGGAACCACCAAGAAGCAGTCGCAGGTTGTCCCGGCACGACGTTGCCATATTCGTCTTTTTCTGGGTTTTCGACAAAGTAGAAGAGCAACACTGCCATCAACATGGAGGGCAACACAATGAAAAGGACGACCTGTCTGGCATAGGATAGAGCGGACTGGCGTTTTCCACCGACGAATTCCTGAAAGAGTTCATAATCTTCTTGGATTCCACCCTTGGCGCCGGAAACAATTTGCTTGACTCTGCGTCGCCTAAAGAAGCGATTTCGCCGTTTCCTTTTCTTCTTTTTCTTGGCACCGGCTGCTGTGGAGTTTTCTTGTGCTCCTGAACTCCCAACGCTGTATTCCGTACCCGATTCACTGTATTCGCGGGCGTTGTTGTTGTTGTCGTCCGCGTTGGCAACGTGTTCATCAATTGTAATCGCAAGCTTATCCACGGCATTGAGAGAATGCTGAAAGTCTTCCGAGACCATAATGTCTTGTTTTTTCTTCTCGGAGCTGTGATGATCTCCTAGATCATAGAGGGCATTGGTGAGACCAAATAGAGTCTGCTCCACCGTTCCGTCTCCTTTGGCGGCGGCCACTTGGACTTCCGTAGTGTGCTGGATCAATCCCTGGAATTTGGGAGTCATGGTGCCTCCAGCCGATGTGCTGGTCTCGTTCATGTCATCCGTATTGATCTGTTTCTCCTTTTGTTTCTCCTCCTTGTCATTTTCGACCATGCTCTGTGTGATTTCGTCATGTGCAATAGTCCCGAACAAATCGAATGTTTCCGTGTTGGTTTTCTGATGTGCTTGCCCGACGATTTTCTCGACAGCTCTCAAGATGTGAGTCTCTGCTTCTAGTTCATGAGGTCCACTGGCCAACATGTCATGCAGATCGATCGAAGGCGACGGGTCATGACGACGAGTTGGAGTAGGCACGGGAGAGTGCATGGGGCTCAGATCGGACTGCCACGAGACATTGCGATGCTCGTGTGTGACGGTCTTGGGACGTTGAAGAGCGGACGCCGGAGGAGGAACCGGACTGTTGGTGGAGCTTCTGGGAGGATTGGGCGACTCTGGAGGCGGTCCTCGCTGTACAGGTTGGTACTGACCATTGCTTCCAATGGGCATTGTGACTTTACTTTACTCTACGCTGAACAAGAAGATGACCAGACTGACTTGAAAGAAAGGGGACCGAATTTCTCAGCCTTGTATCCTCGGCTCAACAGCTGCTTCCGGATACTAGTATGAGAAGAATGCTTTTGCGATTGTGCGCAGCAATACCAGGACTTACTTTTACTCTGGAGTAATGAAAGCGGATGGAACCAATGGTAGTGGACGCATTCAAGTGAGATGTCGATGATCGATGATGATGAGGTTGCTGTCCCGAATGAACTGTTCCGGCAAAAAGATCTCAAACAGACCAAAGGAAACACCTCACCAGTGCCATACGGTACTGTACGGTATTAATACGACTTCTCAAGAGCTTGGAGAGGCCTCTTAAACGGCACGCACTCTTCACTTGGGCATAAATTAATTATTTATGTCGCAAAACAACTATTCAGCGTGCTTCTCGACTTCAACCTGGGACTTGGGAAGATGCGGCCTCTCTGCGTCTGGGGTCTGGGGAGCAAAAATTCTTTGGGGTTCACATGTTCACAGGACGCTGCCATTTGTATGTGTTCAGATTTTTGAGCTCTACGCTGTACTTGATGACGAACAATCTTTCCTCACCCACCGATCCATGCGTTGCCATGGTATCAGTACGACCGCACACCGTCTACAGAGGAGTACGACCGAGCATCCGAAGGCAATGATACCAGTAGACAGGCTTGCATGTGGTAATCCAAAGATTACCCTGAACTGCGAATGCAATGCTACCGCCAAAAGTGAAGGATCAATGCAATGCTGCAGCGCTGTGGTTTGTAGTGAGCACTTCCACAATCATCCCACCTATTGGCGTATCAATAGAACGCTTTCCATTATTTCTAGGGCACCTTCCATGGATTGATGCAGATACCGGTACAGCACAGTCACGCACCTCCTCTACCGGTACCAGTACCGGTAGCGGTAGCTCCATTTCCAAGGGTTTGATCGGCGACCCTGAACTCTATATCATAGTAAAAGCGTAGGAATGGCACGATCCACCGGCCACCCGGTCAAGCGAAGCATTGAGTTTTTGCGACAGGACGTTTGAAGTCTGATGGGTCGTCGTTTGTCGTCGAGCATTCGATCATGGTTCCAAGCGCATCACGATGGGGAATGGACAGCGAAGAAGCGTAGAAAACGACACGAAAGGCAATGCGTTTCGTGGAGAACCACGGTCTCGGAGGACTTCGATTGTGTTGCTCTTCAATTCCTCTCACAAAACTTGTGAAGCAAATCTTCAAAAGCCTTACAAGCAAACATCATCTCGACTCCATCAGACTTTGCTCATCGTCGCTAGTTCATTTCATCGACCATGTTCCTCGCCCATCTTTTCTTGATTACTTTGCTGTTCGCCGTGGCTCCTTCTTCCTTGGCAACGCCCACCAAAGACCTCGTCCGTGGAGGCAGCTCTCGCATTCGCGGTGGAGGTCGTCGAAACTTGAGTGGCTCTAGTGGAGGAATGGGCATGTCCATGGGCCCCGACTGCATGTCGATGATGGGCGGCATGATGGGCGGCATGATGGGATCCGGTTCCATGTCGGCGCCATCGTCATCGTCATCGTCATCCGACAGCATGGAGACGGAGGTAAGTAAAGTACCATGTTCCGTTTCACCAAGTACACATTCGTTTTTCTGTTTGCTCACCACCAGCTTGTCTGTTGGGATCTATCCAAACTCGAAATACCGCTAGGAACCTGTGGATTACTGCATTCCTCGGTCGTTGTTTGCTTCGAGTCGGGATGGATATCTGTTCGAGATTGACTACACGACTAGCGAGGTGATTGATGTCAAGCCATATCATCTCCCTTCACCTTCCACTGAGATTGTTTTTGACAAGGAGAGCAACACGTTGTGGAACGCTCTAGGAGGAGGCGCGGCTTCAATCTTCAACGTTGACAAGCAGGGCAGCGTGATTGGTTACCCTATGGAACACGAGTTTGGCGCCGTCCAAGGAATGGAGTACGTTGATGGCACTCTTTATGGGACCTTCTTTGATGTCGACATCATGTTCACGGAAACAATGGGCAATGCCACCAATGCCACTGTTGACTTGTCATGGAAGCTGGTCGAAATTGACACGGGGGACCGCGACTATCCCCTCGTTGACATTGGTCACACAGGCATTGAAAACCCAATCTCTGGGTTGGCCTATGACACAGCCAACGAGATCATGTATGGAGTCACTGCTGGATATGCTTACGCCAATTTGGCAACAATTGATCTTTTGTCTGGAGCTGTCACAAGCGTGATTCCCATCACAGTGGATGGCTACGAAATTGCAAGGGTTGGAAGCATTGAATTTGACGGTACTGGCAATCTTCGTGGCTGCTTGGCCAGAGATTACAGTGGTCCTTACCAGCTAATGACAATTGACCCCTGCACTGGTGAAGCCGAGTTCAGTGGTGTAAATCTGGGCTTTCCCTGCACTGGTCTTACACTTGTTTGCCAGCCACCTACCCCTGGACCTACACCAGGTCCCACACCAGCCCCAACACCTGGTCCATCTCCAGGCCCCACTCCTGGCCCCACCCTTGAACCAACCCCTGGGCCCACTCCTGGACCAACAAAGGGACCCACTCCTGGGCCCACTCCTGGACCAACTCCGGGACCCACTCCTGGACCAACTCCTGGACCCACACCTGGACCCACACCTGGACCCACTGACAGCTACTATGGAGGGACTATGCTTCCACCTCCTCCTCCTCCAGGACCTGATCGTGCTTAGGATGAAGAGAACTGAATTTTCTGCAGCCCGAGAACCGTGAAAGCCTGAGAGCATTCAGACCATAAAGATTAAAGACATAATCAGACTAAGGACATAAAAGATCAAGGACCCAAAAGACCTATTGAAAGGGGCTTCTATAGATGTGCTGCAGTTCTGAAGTCTACCACTGATGAATCATGTGAAATCGGAGCGGGTTGAAACGAGGCTGCATACCGTATAGACTTCGAGTTTGACCTGTACGGTGGACAAGCGCAAGAGCTGGCTGTTGTGGAGTGGAATACCACTAGCTCCTGCTAGTTAGTATCATTGTGCATCCTGGAACGATTGTTGTTGTAATTCGACAGTCGTGGAGATCACCAATCCGACGAATGCAGCAAGTGCAACGTAGGAGAGAATTGCCGCACGCTGGATACAAGGATCCCAAGGAAGAAGAGTATCCACTTTCCCTCGGCTTGAGGAAGCAACACCAGAGTCTGGCTCGGCCCAAAAGTTGTCTTTGTCAAAAAATTGTTGTTTTTTCTTCAGTTTTTGTTTGATACGTCTTCCATATTCCATTAGTAGAGCTGCGGATAGGATGCAAATCCAGTTGACGCACAGCAGTAACCGTCGTACATCGAAAAGGTTGTGATGGGCCCTGGTGGCTGGCGAATTGTTGTTGGTGTAGTAGGTTACGGCGATGCACCATATCCATCCAAAGATCATACAAAGGACAAAGACAACGTCGTGGATGGCTTCATGTGTCAAGATACTAAAGTGGGCTGTCAAGTAAGCAAAGACAGCGGAAAACATGCCACAGATTGTTCCGATCTGAACTCGTTTCAAATCGTCTTCAGTGATACTTTCCGAAGAACCCAGAGTCTTTTTCAGCTTTCCAGTCACGGCCTCGCCCCACAGAACTGCAGTTAGTGCCTGGAGTGGAGATGCAACAGCTGACCCCATCTTGTAATAGCGCAGTCCTTCCTTTTTGCCACCAGCAGTGCAAATGATGGGTGTTGACAATCGAACATATTTCTTCCTCACAGAGAGCCGAACAACAAACACAATTGTCGACAGATAGACCACAGACCATGCCAAGGGAACCAAGGGAGCCAACCTACCCAACAGCAAGCTCATCGTCAAAGCACATCGGACGCCGATCGAATCTCGAGATCTTGTTGTTGTGTCGGTGGTACGGTACACGGTACCGTACCGGTACCGGTTCCTTTGTTAATTGAGTCGGGTTTACTATGGATTAGAGAGAGCTAAGAGGAGGACGGAGACAGAGGTCAAGGGGGGCACGACGCAGGAACGCAAGGCAGGCAATCAAGGGCGCAAGCAGGGCAACATGGAAACCAAGGATAGGGGTGAAGGCAGGAGGGCAGGGAGGAGCAAAGGAGCAAGACTAGCGGAAGAGATCGAGGGCACCACAGTCATCCCAACGCTTGGAAACCTTGAGAGCGGTTCCTTTGGATTTCCGTACTCATCTACCCAATTCCAAGAGCCTCGGTTTTCTGACGACTGAAACGTGACCTGAGTAAAAGTACAATCGGATTTATTCTCGATGCGGAGCACGCTACTGGTACCAGTACCACCACCAGGTACTAGCTATCATAGCTAGTACAGTACATACTCCTTTAAACACTACTGTAATTTTTGCAGTTTGTGCAACCTGCAGAGCTGTTGTAGCTTTCCACACATGGTTCTTTTTACTACAGCTGTACAGTACAGTATGCTTTTCCAGTTCAGTACTACATGTACTTTCATACTTTCACCTAAGCTACACATTCTAGACTAGTTGTTGGATCTTTTGAGTCTCCACGAAAGTGGTCTGGTAAAGTTGGCTTGTGGGAGGGTCTCCAATGGCGGAAGTCTGGTTGCATTTGCTTTCCCTTGTGATCCTTTGTCCTCCCCTCCTTGCCAACCCTGGCATCCGAAGAAGGTAACATTTACTAACTGCGTAAAAAAATCAACCTACTAGCTACCAGGTAGTCAGTCAACTTCCACCTTGACATCCAAGCGAAGGTTCAAACGACTTGCTCAACTATAAAAAATGGAAAGATAGCTACTTTGGTTCTACTAGTACTAGCACATGTGGACAATGCCTGTGCCAGCGTGGCTTGATCATTTCAGTTCTTGGTGGCTCTGTCCTTTTGATGCTGGATCTAACTGCTGTTGTTGCTGTGTACGAAGCAGTTCTGTGTATTTGCCTCCCATTCGCACTAGTTCATTATGAGTTCCCCGCTCGAGTACTTGCCCTTCATGCAAGACAATGATTTCATCACAATCCTGAACTGTACTCAAGCGGTGCGCTATGACAATTGTTGTGGTGTTCTTGCCAACCTCCTTGATGTTTCTCATAATATCCATTTCTGTTGCACTATCCAAAGAAGAAGTTGGTTCATCGCAAAACAGTATTGGAGCCCCCTTGAGAATGGCTCGAGCAATGGCGACTCTCTGCTTTTCTCCTATGAGATGAGAAGATTGAACGAAGGAATCAAATACCATTGATTGCATTGCACGTGAGTCTACATGCAAAACGGACACGCCAGCCAACACACAAGGTTCATCTCACTAACCTCCAGAAAGCTTGAGGCCTCGTTCCCCCACAACAGTATCGTATCCATTCGGAAATGACAAGATAGTGTCGTGAATGCGAGCTTTTTTGGCAGCTTCCTCTACTTCCTCCCAAGTGGCATCCAAGTTTCCATAATGAATGTTGTATCCGATGCTTTCATGAAAGAGTACGGTGTCCTGTGGGATGACAGCAATTGATCTCCGAATCGAATCGAGAGTCATGTCATCCAGAGAATGCCCTCCAAGAGTAATTTTGCCAACATCGGGAGTGTAGAAACGGTATAGCAACCGTAGTAAGGTGCTCTTGCCTAGGCACAGAATAAATAAATAAATAAACAGAAGAAAGATTGCGGTGAGTTGTCAATTCATTGCTTGCAAGCAAAATTTCTCCAGCCCAGCAGCAAGGTTTGCTGGCACCCACCACAGCCAGAAGACCCAACAAGTGCCACTGTACTCCCCTCCCGAACATCTAATGTGGCTCCCTTGAGAATTTGCCGTTCTGCGGCGGTGGAAGGATACGAAAACTGAATGTCCTCGAAAGTAATGCTGGTTCCCATGGTGACAGGGTCGTATGTGATGGCAGTGTCCTTGTCCACAATCCGAGGTTTTTGATCCAGCAATTCATACATGTTTTCCATGTCAATAAAAGACTGTCGCACTTCGCGATACACCATACCAATGAAGAAGAGTGGGACCGAGAGCTGGAACAAGAGGCCATTGACCAGTACCAAATCACCCACAGTGGCTGTTCCTTCAAGGACCTGTTGAGTTGTAAGCCACATGACTCCCGTCAAACCAACTGAGAAGATTGCTTGTTGTCCAAAATTCAACAAACTGAGTGAATTTTGTGCCTGCAAAGCAGCCTTTTGGTATCCTCGCAAGCTGGTTTCGTATCTGTTTCCTTCATGTTCGTGGTTTGTGAAGTAATTGACAGTTTCATAATTCAAAAGTGAGTCAACAACTCTTCCACTGGCTTCGTTCTCGAGTTTGTTCATGTCCCTCCTGAATTGCGTTCTCCACTGTGTTATTCCCAGAGTGAATCCAACGTATCCCGCCACAGTTACCAGTACAATAGCACTGTGCATGGGTCCAAAGGAATAAGCCATCAATCCCGCCACTAGTGATACTTCAAAAATGGTAGGAAAAATGTGGAATACCATGGCATTCAAAACAAATGTGATGGATCGGTTGCCTCGGTCCAAGACACGAGACAGTTGTCCAGTATTCCTCTCTAGGTGGTACTGCAGATCCATCTGATGAACATGATCAAAAGTACGGCGACCCACTTTTCGAATAATATCTTGTGCAACATGAGCAAAGACAGCATTTCGTAGTTCTTGTAGTCCAGAGGCAGATGCCCTTGCAGTGCCATATCCCAATAGCAGCAGTACAGGAAGGCCAGTAGCTGCAACAGTGGGATCACTCATAAAAGCCTCGCTTAACGGCAGACTGTCCACCAGATGCTTGAAGATATACGGTACTTGAATGGTCACAGCTTTTCCAGCCATCAGTAAACCCAGCGAACCCACAACTCTCTGTTTTCGAAGTGTGGCTCTAGCAATTGTCTCCTTGTCATCTTTGTCAGGGTCAACGGAAGGCCACAGAAAATCAAACATTTGTTTGGCAATTCGTATTTCCAGCTTTGTTTCTTCTTCTTCTCCTGGAATCGGAACATTCTGTTTGCTGAGCTTATTGTAGTTCTTTGAATTCGACTTGTCCAGACCGCTGGCAGTAGTAGACAGCGCTCTCGTTGCAAGATCCCTGGTGAAATGGTTCCAACAAGGAATAGCAGAAGCTACACTGGGCACTCGAAGCCTCTTTCGACAAGCCGTGAATGAGGATGACAGGATCCTGTTACCTCCATTGCCATGGCCATAGCGAACAAGCTGTCTCGACAGGAGCATCATCGTCGTATCCACACGTAAAGTTTGAGGCTTGAGGCGGAAGATCAATTTTAATTGACGTAATCTCGATCCCTGCTCTTTAGAAAACCCGGATCCATTCGTTCTCGGGAACGGGAAAGAATCTGATGTGATAATCCATTGGTCGAAATCCCCAAATTTGTGGAAGGGGCCCGGGGGCCTCTACTAGCTAGCTACTAGAGGTAGAGTGGGAGTTTTCTGCGGAAGCCGCAAATTTAAATTTTGGTGGGGGTGGGAGTCAAAAAGTGAAAGGAACCTTGCTCGAAGCGCCACTCATAATCCAGCTCGAATGATGATGGACTATAGGAATCTCCGCCTCGCCATCTGCCTTGGAACCGTTGCGGCATCTCTCTTGGCAGCTGTACAATTCTGTTTTGTCTCCACTCCAACCAAAGTCCTTGTTGACAAGGCAGTGTCAGCTATCAAGAGCACTCCGATCGCGACAGCGACTGAAGCAACCTTGAAGAACGGTGAGGATGGAGCACAACTGTTGGCCAGCTATGTATCCCAATCCAAGTCAAGCCCCATTCTAGAATACATTCGTCGACAACTAGACGATGAGAAGGAAAATGGTACTGCATCGTCCTACCAAAATTCCTACTGCGACCTGCAAGGTGGGGATTGGTGTCCAACAGGGAAGGATGCTTGGCAGCAAAAGGCTCCAGCTTTCATGGTATTGGGGGCCAAAAAAGCGGGCACGACATCTTTGTTTGCATCTCTTGTGCAGCATCCACAGATCATCCCTGCTGTACGAAAGGAGACCTTATTCTTCTCCCCCCGACGTTTCAATTTCACAAGATACCTTGGAGAAGATGACAAGAAGGTAAAGGTTCAAACCATCCGACAAGATTACTTGTCTCTGTTCCGACCAGATCCCTTGCAAAGAAAGGGAGAAGGCAAAGTTTCCTTTGATGCTACACCCGGCAATCTCTTGCATTGGGACACTGCAGCACGCCCCATCCTTTGCTCCTGTCCGTGGGTCAAGCTGCTAGTCATTGTCCGAAATCCGACCGATCGATTGTGGTCGAACTACAACTTCCATAAAGAACAAGTCACGAAACAGGAGGCCAAAAATGACACCAATAATAACTTCTATTCCTTTGAAGAGTACGTCCGGAATGAACTGCTGTTGATGACAAGGTATGGGCTTGTGGAGAAGAGTTCCCCTAGGACACAACAACAAGAACAAGAACAATCCACCACCACACGACTTCCCAGTCTCGACGATGCAGGCATGGCCAAGGCATGGTCGGCCTACACGGCGACCTGTCAGAGTGCGGTTGGGCGTGGTATGTATGTTCTCAACCTCTTGGGATGGTTCAAACAGTTGCGTCTGATGGGACGTGATCCCAAGGATGCACTTCGGATTGTCCGACTGGAAGATTTGAAAGGCAATGACAAGGTAGCCTCTCAACTCCTGGAAGAAGTCACGGACTGGCTTGTGTTTGATGGGGGCGTGGCAGCATCAGACGGGGTGACGAAGCAACCACCAAAGAACAAAAAGCGCAGCTTTGTGCATTTTATGGAGACATACAAACACTCTGTTAAAAAACCAGTCCTATCGGAAACGACAAGATCCATGTTGGATGAGTTTTATGCCCCGTACAATGATCTTTTATCACGTTTGCTGGAGGATGAGCGTTGGTCTTATCGACGGGGAGAACAGGGTAAACAACAGGGTGAAGAGCCAGTGGTTTGGCCTCGAAATCTGGGAATCCGAAATGACGGGGATGAGGGTCCATTTTACCATCCAACGTCGTCAGGCCAATCGACAGGTATTTGCAGTTCGACATGAATGAGCTGCTAGCAATTTTGATAGTTAGAGGTTGGCAAGAATGACCTCGATGGTATTACCGTATATATTAATTGTCCTGGAATGACCGAGCCAAGCGTTGGCCTCGTCATCCAAGAAGTTTTAACTCTTGATTGTTTGATGGTACGGTAGAGCATCACATAGATAGATCAAATACCGCAGTGAATAAAAATAGGGTTGACCTTCAGCAAATAGTAGTATAGAGAGTCGAGATCACTAGTTGGCAGTTGTTCGAGTATCCTCTGTAGTGGTTGATGTTCATGTTGATGTTGATGTCGATGTTGATGATATAGAGTCTGAAACCATTGCTTGCGTTGTCGATTTAATTTGCAGTGATAGTCCATAGAGTCTTGTAGTGAGTGTCTCCTGCAGCACGAGGATTGAATGGCAATGCGACGAATGTTCCAATTGCGTTTCGCACTTTGGACAAAGGCCTGGTAGAGTTTGTCTTGATTGACTAGTAGTGGATTGTGTGTGCTGTATGTGCAGTGATCAAACTCCAAACAAGAGAGAGACGGATGGTTTTGTAGTTGCTGAGCGAGTGGTTCCACCAAGTCTTGTTGGTCTGGAGTGACAGTCGTCAGAGACAAGTGTGCCATGTAAAACTTGATCTTTTCCATTTGTTTGGCTTGCTGCAACCACTGAGTGACGATCCAAATTGGAAACACATACACATCTTCGTCCTCACAAATGTCCGAGAGACAAATCTCTTTCAAGTGGGGCAAGTGGCCCACTTGCAGCAAAATTTGATTGAGCCTGGTCTTCATGTCCAATGGGTTATTTTGAGTTGGAGTTGGAGCAGCCGTTGGAGTCGAAGTAGTGATGGTGATTGTGACTCGAGTGATATAAGTGTTTCCTTTCCATGCTCGTTTCCATTGATCCAGAAAAGAGTGACAGTCTTTTAGAGTTGCGAGGTCATCGCAGTCAATGTAGAGTCGAAAATGGTCTTGTCGGTGAAACTGTATGGTTTCCATCAGGTCTTTCAACGAACAATGATCAGCATTGGCGCCGCCAAAGAATCCATGTTGACGAGTAGTCACTGACTTTCTCCTCTGAAACAACGTCATCAACGCCGACAGCCATTCGGACAAGAGGCGGCGTCCATGGCTCCACCAAAACAAGACAGTCATGCTGAAAACTAGCTAGTCTACACAAAGCACTCGATCGAAAGCAGTGAAGAGATGAATGGAGGGATGCCGCTGTGTCTGGCTGTGCAGAGCTCAATGGCACACCGGCAACGAAAATGGAACGATTGTAGAAAAATCCTCAACGGCAGGCAAGGCCTTTGGGTGTGCGTGTGACAGGCCACCATTTCTCCGAGTGCTCTTTGGTCATTGGCCGATTTTTTGCACGATTGGGAAATGACGTCAGACTCGCCTCATTTTTTCGATCATCAAATTCTATGATATCTTTATTTGTCGATCGAACATTGAAGCCGACTGGCCGAGAATCGAATCTCAATCGAATCAGAATCGAGAAGGCAAATCCTACCGCTATCCTTTTGCCACCCTCATCTATGACATACAGTGAGCGGCTACAGGTCAAGAAATGCATCCATGGCAGAATCATATTCAGCAACCAACTCGCTATTAATAGCTAGTTACTACTAGTACTGGTACGAGTAGGCAAGAGAGACCATGAAGACTGATCAAGAAGATTCTGCAGAAGAAGCCATGCCGGCAAGGCCCAGCACTCGAGTCAGCTTTGTGGGACAAGAACAACCGCTACAGGCGACCATTCCTGCACACAACAGGAGTCCTGCGAGTAGTCCAACTAGAGTTGGCGCTGCTTCCGTCCGCCAGAGTTTGACAATCAACGATGTCTTGGGAAATAATAGTCAGACTACTAGTATTGCCAGTTCCAGTTCGACAACTCAAGGTCCCACAGAACACGAAGTCGTCACCAAAATCCTCAAATCGGTCGAAACTCTGGATGTAAATGAAGGACAACCTCAACTGGATCAAGAAACCACACAGCTGTTGGCAGATATCATTCAAGAGGATCTCAAGGCTCGATCATCCACCAATCAAAAACATGACGAACCACAAGATCCCGAGTTGGTGCCTCTCAATCCTACCAATACTAATACCAATACCAATACTAATACCAATAGCAGCAATCCAGGCGTACGCGTCTCGGTCATGACCACCGAAACATACGCCGCCAGACCTGCCGGTACTCCACACAAAAAGATGCATCGAAAATCAGAAAGTGTCGAACAACAATTGTTTGGGTTGACGGCGGCTCTGGGGATGATGGATTCAAGATCGTCCTCCAGAAGAGGCAGTGAAAACTTTTTACACGACAACACGAGTAGTGACAGACTCGCCAAAACTGCCAATGTGCTCTCGGATCATGCCAAGAAACAAGCCGAAATGGACCTGGAAGCAGCAAACAGCAACAACAATAATACTGATGCAGGCGAATCGGGACAAGATAACGACAACGGCAAGAACAATGATCCTTTGCATCGAATGTTGCGAATCTTACGCGTCGAAATGACCGATGAAATGGAAGACAATTGGGACGTTTTCAAAGAATTTCTTGATTCCAGAAAGGATTACCGAAAAAAGTTTGCCAGAAAGCTGGGGTTGTACATCATGCTGCCGTCCTTGGCATTGGCCATTCTCCTATACCATGTCGGTGGCACTCCCACGGTACATGGCAGCGACAAGACTGCCTCCTTTTCATGGCTGTTTCTATTCTTTGGAGTGCGACAAGCAATTACCTACACCATGGCATTGGCCACTCAATCGCTCATCATTGACTACATCGTCCTCCGCACTAGAACGCTACTGAAATGGCTCGGTCCCATTGTCACGCTATTCTTTGTGCAATCGCGGGGATGGCCCTTTATTGCCACCTTTTGGGGCTTGTACAATCTGATACTCAATGCAGGCTCTTCCGGCTTTGCCAACAATTGGTTGTTTTGGCAAAGTACTTTTAATGTCTTCAACAGCTCAAACCCCAGTGGGGGAATCCCCGGCAGCTACGCCAATTATCTATTTATTGCGCTCTTTATTGTGGTCGGCCTCTCGGTCTCGATTAAACGAGTCATTGTCTCCGTGGCGCTGGGAAGGCAAACGTTTGCACACTTTGGAGATGAACTCGCGGCCAACATGAGGAACATGGTAAGTATAGTATACGAACGACATCAGAGGACGGATCACGGGAAGTTTAAAAGTCACGCCTTTCACTGAAGCTCATGCCAATTGAAATGTTCTCTCCAGGTTCTGGTCGGGATGATCGCGGCGCTGGCGAAGAGAATTGAAAAGGAACATGTGAAAAGTGCTGATGAGCCTTCAGAGCCTTCAGAGCCTTCAGCCGCACTCGGTACTAGGACGTCAGGAGGGCAAGATGGAACGAAACTGCAGGCTCTGGTGGAGGAAGAGGCGGAAGCAAACGAAAAGCATTTGAGCAGCACAAAAGATACAAACGCAGTGGATGCGGCCAAGACGTTCATCGAAAATCACACGACAACCGTCCAACGATCTCCCCCACGACCATCCTTGAGGGACAGCAGCAAGGACGAAGCTGGGAGCACTGCAGGCTTTACTCATTCGATGCATCTTCAGCTCACTGAACTTCTTGACTCCTGGGAAGAACCAGAGGGTGTCAAGACGAAAACAGTGAAAAAGATCACGATTGGATCCGTATTGCAATTTAAGCAGTCTCTTACTTTGATGTCTGCCAAGTATCCATTCTCTCCTGGTAAGTTTCCATGCCTTCAAGTCAGTATGGCTTGCAATCACCACTTGCACAAACTGAAACCTTTCCTGGCTAGCGTTTGGGATTGCGGATTCACGTGAAGCATGCATTAATGCTGCTCAAGAAGTGTACGATCGACTGATGCTTCGTACTCCTGGTGCCCTCGAGCTTCCGTTCGAGACTCTTGCTCTAGTAGCCAAGGATGGAGAACATGAGTTTGACGAAGAAATGGCCAAGGAACTGATCAAAATCTTTCGACCTGACCGTGCCGGGAACTTGACAAAGCTGGACTTTGTTCGGTCAATCGATGAAATTTACAAGTCAATTCGTCTTCTCACTGCCAACATTAGCAACAGCCGTCACACGGATGCCGCTGTGGAATCAATCATCAACTGTGTCTTTTGGTTCTTCATTGTAACTTTTGTGATGCAGGAACTAGGCATGGATCCGTGGGCCATGTTGGTTTCCCTGTCGACAATCTTCATTACGTTTTCCTTCATGTTTGGCAGTACCGCGTCAGTAAAAGTTGTCAGCAGGGGAGTGCTGCCATCCTTGTTGTCTCTCACAATAGTTCTTCCTTGCTCCCTCAATTTCAGGTCGAAGTACTTTGACGTGAGTCCGAATTGATTGACCTCCATCATGAATGTTTTGGTCCAAGCAAAAGCATTCACTCACTACATTTTCTACCCAAAATGACACCAGGGGATGTTGTTTGTTTTGTTGCAGCGCCCTTATGGTGTGTCTGAAGCTAGCTAGCTTGTCTCGGTGTGATTCTTGAGTGGCCGAATCTGACGTGTAACTCTCGCTGTATCTTCTTTCCAGGTGTTGGCGACCGCATCCACTTTTCGAATCCCGACACAGACACGAGCATAGATGGGTCCTCAGGTACGAAGAGAAAACCAGATGTTGGCCGCTCTGTTCTGTCTCTCGGTGGACGTGTTGTTCTCTCATTCCTGTTTGCCCTTTTAGGATGGATTGTGGAGGAGCTATCTCTGCATACAACCTCAGTGTACTGGGGTGCCACCAATGAAAGGGCCACTATATCAAATGGTGCCCTGTCAAACTATCGTGTGATCAACTCTGCCCGTTCACCCAACGCAACAATCTATGTCAACATGAAGTTTGCAGTAGACACAGCTTATGATAAAATTGAAACATTCAGGGCAGCCACTGAGCAGTTCCTAAAGGACAGGCCAAGGTGAGTGCATGAGAGAAGAGGTGATGCTCCAAACGTTGTATGCACCGCACCTCCTCATCCTTGCTTCTGTTGGCTGCCAACAGAGAATGGGTTGGGTTCGTGGGCTTTCGTCCCACTGAAGTAGCAGTAGACCGAGGGTACACCAACTATGTGACCATTGCACAGCACCGACAATCGTGGCAGAATGTTGGAGCGATTCTTTCGAGTAAGGCAGTGCTGATCAAATTTCTGATGGAGGTAGCAAAGCAACTTGACATGAGATATTCATCTCCGCCGTTGCCTGTGGAGCTTGCGTTCCAAGGACGCGAAGGGAACTCTGGTGAGCTGTCACCAGCCAACATTGCATCAGTTCTAGCTGAGTAAAAACAACGGCGACAGTCAAATAAATAGAATCTAGAATCTGATATTGATTGGTAGGCAGTGTGTCACTACAGTCTATCTATATCTTCCTCCTGTGATTACACTAGTACTGGTACTGCCTATCTTTGGGCATTGAACTTGCTGATTGCATCATAAATGTTGTCAGGTGACCACTCATCTCTGGGGAGAGCTGTGTCTTGTGTGAATTGTCCTTGTTTGGTTCGTTCTAGAGATGTCATGGTAGCGACCGAGTCCAAATCATAGGCAATATCCCGAATGAGTGACCTGACATAGGTTCCTCCCCCACATTCCATGTCAATGGAAAAGTTGGGACCATCCATGTGCAGGAGTTTGAGTGAATGAACCGTTACTTGTCTTGGCTCAATCTTTAGATCTTCCTGAGACACTCCCTGTCTGGCTTGTTCGTAGAGTCGTTTTCCATTTCTGCGGATGGCACTAAATATGGGTGGTACTTGTTGTATATCCCCCACAAACTTGGGTAGAGTGTTTTGTTCTAGATCCTCCAGTGTAATGTGCTCAAAGGGTGCTCGTTGCGTGATGTTTGCTATGGGGTCCATGTCCAAGGTGTTGGTTTCGAATCCGAATTCTCCAGTTGCCAAGTATCGTTTGGATCCTGTCAAGTAGGACTGCAATTCTTTGGTGCCTTTGCCTACTCCAACGACGAGTACTCCTGTGGCGAGTGGGTCGAGTGTACCGCCGTGTCCGACCTTGATGATTCGACTCTTGTTGCGTCTGGATCCCACCCTGACGGGCTTGGCTCCTCTTTCTCTAGCATCCCGTTCCAACATTTTTCGAACAAACGAAACCACATCACTGGATGTCCAATCTAGAGGCTTGATGACGGAAAAGAGTCCTTCGGCACGATACAAGGGCACCTGGACAGCGCCATCATCCTTTGTACTACTAGTACTGCCAGTTGCCTTGGTGCTACTAAAGAGAGCAGAGCTGGTTGGACGGATCATCTTCCGCATCCTACCATTCCACAAGATGGGTCTACTCGTCGACGTACCACTAGTACTAGTAATAGGAGCAACCGGTAGGACAACATGCTGAAAGGCTCTTGTCGAAGCGACCATCCAGGAAATCGTCATGATGAACATCATTCGAAAGAAGCCAGTTCCACACAAGATGCTACGCGTACTTGAGGCATCCCTTCTTTTGCAAGTGCTGTTCAGGTTTGTCCTGCGAGTATCAGCACCAGCGAGCATGGTAGTCTACTATTAGTCGAGTACAGTAGTAGAGTGGTTGACGGAGCAGTATCTTTCACCTTGCCATGCTATGGTCCAGGCAGTTGCATGTTAGGACGATTTGATGGCTGCGAGTGGCTTTCAAGAATATTCGATGTGCTTTCGATTTGTCAGCATTTGCTTGATCAGTCGAATCGATTCGAAATGATTCAAGCCAAGCTTTTTGTCAACCCCTTCCGCAATTTGTCCCCCAACAAAACTGTTCCGCCAGTTTTGACGGAACAGTCTTTCAAGTACAGATTTCTTTCCTGACCTGCTTCCGGGTCTGACGTCACTCCATCTCGTCACAGCGCGCGCAGCCGCTCTCATTATGCATACATGTATTCTTTCAAGGATCTTTTTGCCGGAACAGTTAGATTGTTGCTGGTGAGGCCGGAGTTGCACCTTGTGGTGGAGGCATAGAGTTCCAAGCCTCCCTACCAGTATCAATCATCATCATCTATCTGAGAAGGCATCTTTAGAAGATCTTATCTGTAGGTATCCTTGTATTGTTTGACATTGGGTTCATTCATTATCTTGCAGTTCAGCCTACTTTTTGCTTGCTTGCCAGCTCTAGAGAGCAGGGTAAGCAATTGCAAAGATGGCAGACAAGAACAACAACAACAACAGCAGCAAGAACAATGGCGAGATGACTGAGGACTCGGGCAACAGGACGGATGGACCTTCGCCTCCTCCCTCCCAGTGGACTTCGCCAGCATCCATGGATCCCTTCAGTATGGCAGTACAACAGAGTTTTGCAGAAGCGGCGAATGCTACTACTAATACTAGGACTAGTGTTACTACTGGCACCGTGCAAGGGCCCCCTGACAGTGTCAAGACGCAGCCTACCCCATCCTTAGGCAGTATTGGCAGTGAAGGTGCTGTCCCTACGACAAAGCTGGCGGATGATCCAGTCCAGCCATCTTCTCTCAAGAAACCCGTTCACAATCGTACCGTCTCGTGGGGAGTCGCTCCACTGCCTTCGTACGGCAATACCGGTACCGGTACGGGCGGAGACAGCAGTCATACTACCAAGCCCATTCTGAATTTACAGGATGTTCTGGGTGCCTCACCGGAATTGGAAGCCGAAACGTACATTCTACAAGCCGTCGAAAAGGTTGCCACTCATAGGGCCACCAATACTGAAGTTTCGGGATTGTATTCTTCCATTGTCGAGGACGAAATCACAAGAGATCAATTGGAAAGCGAAGACGACGACGATGATGAAGAAGACGAAGATTATTTTGATATCGTGACTACACCCTCCACGGTCAGCGCCGCATCTCCTCCTCCACCTGCTACTAATACTAGACCCACGCTGACTGCCACCAAGTCACAGTCCACTCTGAACAGCAAGGGAACGTTGCGAGGAATCATTAAAACTCATATGCGAACCAAAACGGTAGAAGGAACGTTGTTCGGACTTACGACTGCTCTCACACAGTTGGACGAAGACCATCAATTCGACAGCAGCCGCAGCATCACAGAAGGAGAAGAGGACGAGTTGAGAATCGATACTGACACTGGTTTCACCGCGGCAGACAAAGTTTTGGAAACCACTCAAAAGATTCTACACAAGGATGACCATCACAAGGATGCTGACATGGATATTGAGAGTGGCATCCCAACAAACTCGAAGAGCAAGACGAAGGACAAGAATCAAAAACACAAACGATTGGGAAACTTGGCGGGCAAGGCCGTCAAGGGAGCATCCAGTGGAGTGCGAGAAGAATGGGAGCTTTTCAACACGTATCTGACCTCCAGGAAGGACAAGGCACGAGCACGCTTGCGCAAGACACTCGTGGCCATTATGTTGCCGTCACTTCTCATTGCACTCTTCCTCTTTTACGTCGTCGAAAACCCAGAGCTATGTTCTGCCACCAGCGTACTCCGTGCAAGAAACAATGGCACATTAGCTCCCAGCGTCTCTCCAACGCATTCACCGACACTAGAGCCAACCACTGGCGAACCATCCGGTGCTCCCAGTTCCCTACTCCTAGAAGAGGACTGGCTAGCCGCGGACTGGCCAGCGGGAACAGATTTCCAAATTCACAATGTTGTTGTTGAAGAAGAAAGCAACTCAACCCTTGTTGGAAACGAAACATACAGTCCCACCGGAATGCCTTCCGTTGCACCTACCGGAATGCCCAGCGTCCAGCCCAGTTCCGCTCCCACGGCCGATGATATTAAACTCTTTGCCAAGGTATTCGTACAGTGCCCTGGACTTGGTGCAAGCATTTCGTGGTGGTTCTTATTTGTAGGCGTCAGGCAACCAATCACTTTCATCATGGCACTCCTCACACAGTCACTCGCCATCGATTACCTGGCTCTCAGCAGCCAGCTTGTATTGCGATGGTGTGGACCTATCGTCACTCTATTCTTGGTACAAAGCAAAGGCTGGCCATTTGTCCTGTGCTTTTGGTCCCTCTACAACTACGCAATCAATGCACGAGACACGCCCTATGCCCATCATTGGGGATATTGGCAAGAATTGATCTCCATATTCAACGACGAAAACCCATCCGGAGAAGTGGTTAATAACGAGTGGTACATCAGGTTCTTGGGGCTTGCTGCTCTTGTGGGTGGCTGCGTGGCAGTCAAACGGCTCTTGGTCGGCCTCCTTTTGGGCAGAAACAGTTACCGTACGTACTTACTTTACTACTTGATGAAATCCATGGGACCTTCTACTGCGGCAAGTTCTCTCACATTGCTTTTGGGTTTATCATTGAATGTAATAAATAGTGCACTATGGAGAACAATTGGCAGAGGTGATGAAGAACATGGTGTTGCTGGTACGTTAGTTGCCTCTCATTTGGAGCCGTTGTTTTCTCCCTTCATCCAGCCTCTCACTCGGTTGCTATGCCTGACTCTAGGGAGAAGTAGCCACGCTGGCGCGATACATTAAAAGTAACAAGGAAGACTACCAGTATCTATTGGATGACGTTACATCTGTCGGTACCAATCCGTCAAAGGCCAACAGCGCCAATTGGACGTCCAAGAATATCCAAGCCTTTGTTAAGAAACAAGCCGATGATGATGATGAGGAGGAGGAGCCAGAGGTTTCTGAGAGTGCTGCCGACGCTGCGAATGCTTTTATGGCCAACAAACGACGCTCAGTAGTAGCGGTGGACGAGAAAGACCAGCCACAGCCACCAGACAATCCTAACAATACAAGCATCGAAACTGTGAGAAGCTTTGAAACAGCTGTCAGTCAAGAGGACCCTGAGTTCACGGAGAGCGAGCAAATGAAAATTTCTGGTCTCCTGCAGGAATGGGAAGATCCGCATACGGCCGATGAGAGGGAGGTAAGCAAGCTAGTCTAGTATTGTGGAACTCACATCAGTGCTTCTTCGATGTTTTTGACGTTTTTATTTTTTACCTTGTTTGCATGCAGCACATGTCAGTCACCCTTGCAGCCGTCCTCCAGTTTAGGCAGGCTCTCACGTTCATGAAACGAAAGTACCCATTCCTACCCGGTAAGTTATCACCGAAAGGTGCATGCTAGCTACTAGCCCGTGGTTGTTCAATCTTTGAAATCTCACCACCCGTGCACTTCCAACCACTCCCCTCCCATGTTGCAATCAGCCTTTGGACCAGTACGTTAAGATACGAAGGTCTACGTGTCATTTTTCTCGCTAACACCATGGTCGAGCTCACAGCTATGGTCCCATACTCTCGTGCTGCCCACAGGCTGATACTCGTGAAAATTGCATAGAGTCAGCTCAAAAGGTGTACGACCGCCTTATTCTGAGGACACCCCACAAAGCTGATCTTCCCTTTGAAACACTTGCTCTCCTCGCGAAGAATGAGAAGGGGGAGCTTGACCAAGAGAAAGCCAAAGAGATTATCCGTGCCTTTCGCCCAGATAGGGATGGTACCTTGGGGAAGCTGGAGTTTGTCAGGTAAGTGCGGCGAAACCTGTGTTACCATTCCTTCCGAATACATTTTGACGTCGCCCCACTCTGTTGCCTGGAATTCGCGCAGGAGCGTCGATGTTATATACAAAGAACTTCGTCTGCTTAGTGCCAACATTAGTAACAGTGGTCAAATGGACAAAGCAGTGGAGTCCTTGCTCAATGTCGTTTTCTACACTGTTCTTGTTGCCATTGTGATCTACCGGCTTGGAGAGGATCCAATTACGCTGTTCGCAACGCTATCCAGCGCGATCTTGGCGTTCGCCTTCATGTTTGGCAGAAGTGCATCTAAATATTTCGATGGCATCTTGTTTATCTTGGTGCAGAGACCGTATGGTAAGCAGCTTCTACGAGGAATCGTCTGCTGTTGCAGCACCCTTTTGCTAATCCACGCACACGCCCGTCTTAACCAAGGCGTTGGAGATCGTGTTCACCTTTCAAACCCTCAAAACGAGACCAGTCCGGATGGCTCTTCAGGTATGTGCGGGCAACTTTCAGTGACGTCTTCTGCCAACTTTGCGGACAAATCTAAGCGTTTTCTCTTCCTCATTCAACTCTCAGGGTGGATTATTGAAAAGGTTACACTGTTTGCTACTCATGTCTACTGGGGTGCCACCAACGAACGTGCCACGTTGTGCAATGGTGCTATCTCTAACTCGAGGGTCATCAATGCAGCCCGTTCGCCCAACGGAACGATCTATGTCCACCTCAAATTTGGTATCAACACACCCCAAGCAAATATTGAAATCTTCAGAGCAGCTGTGGAACAATACTTGAAGGACCGACCAAGGTAGGTTTGACCATCCGGGGAATAATTGTGACGAAAGGTTGACATAGGTTTCCTCGGCATGCCCTGATCTTTTATCTCCCGCCACCACCATCAGAGAATGGTTAACCTTTGCGGGTTTCAGACCTTCCAGAGTCGAGGTTGAAAAGGGCTACATTGCTTACACAGTGATTGCCCAACATCGGAGCTCTTGGCAGCAAGTTGGAGCAATTATTGAAAGCAAGGCCAACTTGACAACTTACTGCCTAGAGGTTTCCAAGCAGCTGGAAATGAGATATAGGTCACCTCCTCTCCCTGTGGATCTGACTATTAAGGATGATGGTCTGGCAATGCCCTTGCTGGGTGGAGATGAGATTCCAGGCATTCCACCTGCCAGTAGCGGTGACAGTGTTGCCTCTACTGCTTCGCCAGCCGTCAGTCAAGAAGCCATGGCCGCTATCAGCGGTGCTGGGCTGCGGCGTCGAGGAGGCAATAGCAAATTTGCTGACCTGGTACGAATGGTAATGGAGAACAATAAGGACAAATAAGTGAAATGGACTGTCACTCATATCGAGCTGTGGATGATTCGATGCAATCGAAACGTCGGATTGGAGTGAAGAGTGAAGGTCCCAACAGAGAGAATAAAAACATACTAAACAATTTAGAACTAGTAGTACATGAGTAACTTCCGGATTAGAAACCCAGAAGGTGCTGGGCTGGCTCACGGAGAAAACCGAGCCGAGTTGTCACGATACCGTATGCTGGATACAGGTACCGTAGCTAGCAGATGGAGCCTCCAAGCTTGGTCGGCTTGCTTTACCGGCATCATACACTTACTTGTAGGACTCTGCTTCCAATCAGTGGTAGCTAGACTACCGTACCGGAACTCATCAGGAACACTCACGAGAAAGAAGAAGTACCTTTACGGGTACTGGTAGCCGTATGCTGAGATGGATACAGGTACATCGTACCTGGTACATTGTACCAGGTACCGTACCGCACGGTGTTATTCATAGATGTTCCGGGATTTTTGTGGGGTCGGAGTTTTGTGGGAACGGAACAAGCCGAAAAACGACTGAAGTCACCGCCCTCGTCGTAAATCTCAGCAATGCACATGAATGAGCTCGACCCGGTGGTGGTGGTCGCCACAATTTCAAATTTGTTTCGCACGACAAAGTCTCGAGCTCACACTTACAAAGTTTCTGAAAGCAATCACAGCACCACAGGAGCACTCAGCAGTCAGCCATGAGTGGTTACGATCAACAACGGAACGGTCATCTTGAAGACTTCGATTCTGCGCAAGGAGATGTCGAAGCAAGCCTCGGAGCAACAATCTCGGGGTCCACTCGAATCCGATCTGGATTTCTCACAGTATTGAACGACAATACAACTGTTTATGACGAAAGCATCCGTCGTGGAGTCCTGAACGCGCAAACCCAACCTAACGACGAAACGGAGAAGAGTCCTGGGGCTTTCATGGACGCTGTTTTTGACGGCGGCGGTCACTCTGTGACTACGGGCAGAATGGATTACATGATGGATCGAGGCCACAACAGCATTCCACCCACACAGGATATTGGCCAATTCTACGACGACACCTACACATACGATGGATCGACCATTACATCAGCCAATGACATCACTCACAAGAAAAATACACACGAGCAACATGTGGTAGACTTCAACCCTCAAGCAGCAGCTGCTGCCGCGGCAGCCTCCAGGTATCCTTATCACGCACAACCTGCTCAGCAAGAAAAACTCAGAATGGCGCATGCCAAAGAAACTGAGTTTACAAGTGTGTCGTCCAAAACTGCTTCTTCCAGCCGAAGCAACAAATCGGAGCAATCTCAAGTGGCCAAAATCTGTTTTGGCTTGGGGAAGTTGGGGCTTGTCTTGACTCTCTTGGCGATATTGGCCGTCGCCATTGCTGTCATTCTCTTTCTGGTATTGGGAAACGACCAGAGCGTTCCTCCACCTCCTTCGTCCGCGTGCTGTCACGGGCAATTCGAAGCGGGCTGGAGTGGCCGAGAAATCTGCAACCCTCAAGGAGGGTGCTGTGTTGTGTGTTCCAGCTCCATCATCGCCAGCGACTCCAGCGCTAACATTGGGGACAGTACTAGTACCACAGCACCACAGATTGATACTCCAACAAGAAGCCCCACAGCATCTCCGGAAGAAAATCCAAACACCAGAGCACCCGGCAGCGATTCGCAGAGGAAGACCCCTGCGCCGAGTGAACCATCGACCGTTGCCCCGGAAAAGACGCCACTACCTACAGCAAGCACACCAGAACCTACCGTGTCGCCCACAGATGCCCCTTCTCCGTTCCCTTCGTCATCTCCTTCCAGACGAACCCGTCCACCGGCATTTCCACCAACATCGCCACCAACAGCAGCCCCCACGTACATCAGGATAGTGGCAGCCACGATTCCACCACATCCCAAACAACCTTGCTGTTCCAATGGGCGCAGAGCGGGTGACTACATTGGTCTGGTCCGGTGTGCTAATAATGACCCCACAGCATGTTGTGAAGTTTGTTATTTGAATTGAAAAGGCTCAAAGAGTCGAGTCCACAGACACGATCAAAGCGGGCCAGTGTTTTTTCTCCTTCGCTGAATGACACGCCAGTACAAAATAATCACAATGTTGGCGTCTCAATATATTTGTCTTTACGAAAACACGCCAGCTACTACTTCATCTTCTATTAGTCAGTAATAGTAAACCTTTCTTACTATAGGAATCAAACTGTCCCACAAAAGCGGGTCATTGGGGATGTTGTGTCAATGGAGAGGCCGAGCGATCATCAAAAACAATGCCAGGAAAAGCACCATTGGCTCGGAGGCGCTTAAGCACGTGCATCTATCATTCATGCAAACCAAGGACTGTTGTGCCACCAAGAAGACACAGAGGCCATCCTTGGGCTGCTGATTTCTCTGCTATAAAGGAACGAACCAGGCCGAAGCTCGCTAGATCGGATGGTATCGTTGTCTCTCAAGCTGTTTTGGAGGAACGACAGGTTGCCCACTGCGAGGGAATGTCTTGGAGGATGCCATAGAAAATACTTGCCTTCCCGATTCTCTTATCGGGAGAGCCAATCTCATCCGCGATCACCTTGTCCAAGATCGCCAGCAAATCTTGGCACGAAGATCTCACAGTCCTCGTGCGGCCCCGCCCTAGACGGTTCAGCGCCAGGTAAAACTGAATCCTTTGATATTCTTCGTTCTTCTTGGCAGCAGCGTCAATGGGACAGAAATCACCAGAAGACAAGCACTCGATATGCTCCAAGGTAGTATTGTAATGCTGTAGCACTCTTGAAAGACCACCACCAGCAGGCGGCACTGACGCGGCATCAATGAGACCGGGGAGGGACATTGACTTGAGCTTGGTATTATGCATCAAAGCCTGAAAGACCGGGCTCTTTTGGAACTGCACGTTTTTCAAATAAAGCGACTGCAACGAACCGTTGCTCTGGATCAAAGCAGCCAAGGACTCGGTCACATCGCATTGATCCGTCGAGCAAGATGAGCAAATAATTTCCAGTCGCTTCAGACGCGACACTTGCTTTCTCGCAACTCTCAATATGGGTTCTGCGCTTGAAATGATACCTTCCTTCAAAACAAGATCGGTAAGATTTGTTCCCGAAGATGTAATCAATTGAGTAATGGGTATGCCAATGTCCAGAGCTTCATGGAGTTGCCCTGAATCCCTTGACTTTGCAGGTGAATTTGACAGGATCATGACCTGTACGCTGAACAGCTGCGGAAGGATCTCAGCAAAGGTGTCGTAAGCTTTGACATTCATTTTCGTGAACAGTTTGGATGGAAACTGTAGCTCCAAATGTTTTAGGTTGCGACAACTGGCCAGGCTGCTCATGATGATAGACCAAGCTTCGGAAGCATGATGTACGCCATCAGCGTCCGCACCCTTGGGTTTGAAGACAAGATGCTCCAGTTGAGGCAAAAATTTGACCAGGGCTTTGGCATAGGGAACTGCATGACAATCTGCGCCCCCAGCAAGCGATCCACCAAAGGAAAAGTGAGTGACCGCCTTGGGTACGTTCGAGAGAATGCACTCTGCCACTGTCGGATGGAAGCTATTGGAGAGAACGAAATGCAGTGGGTCGATGCCGCCAAGCTCAGGCCCAATGATGGTAGTACTTTCGGGGAACAACTCAACTAACTGCATCACTTCGCTGGGAGCATGGCCAGGAACAGAACTCGCCGTCAGCCTGTACCTCGACAAGAGCTTATGCAACGGTAAGCTGCCGTGGCTGCCAAATGCCCGAACAGCATCGGGGAATCTCGATGCCAAATGACAAATGAGGCGAACACCATATTGGTGATAAAGGAGCTCTTCGCACGCCACATGAAGGGGGAGGTTTCGTTGAGCATTCTTCGTCTGGAGAGCCATTGGAAAGAGCTCACAGAACAACTGAATGGTTGACATCGGCACTCTAATACGAATAAAGGCTTCCAATGGAGTGATCTTCTCACCAGTATCCTCGACTTCGAGTAATTCCGTTGCAAGGTTGGGGTGGATTTTGCAAAGATCCACAATGGCGGCAACATCAGAGCAGTCGGAACACTGCCCAATGACACAGTCCGAAGACAGGAAGAGCTCATTCACATGCCACGATAGCTTGTACCGCGCTCTTGCTTCACTGATTGGCCTTGTACTGGAAGTGATAGTCTCCATTGTTTTTCTTTTGATAAGATACTATTGATCCGCTGAAAAGAATTTTATTGTGAGATCATTGGTGTTGGCTTTGTATTATTAGAAGAAGAAACCAAGTAGTCTTCTCCGGATTTTGCCAAAAAATGTGAGCCATTCTCATTGAAATGAGCGCGTCTGACATCTCTATTCGCATGAGTCTCTGGGTTCTGTAATACTTAAGGCTCTGAGATGCTCACTTATGCACTGCTTGACATCCCTTCAAAAATTTGTTTAACGTCGGCCAGGGCAGCATTCGCTTTGTCCCCCCCAAACCTCAAGCAAGGACATGTGCAACTGCTACGATGTACAGTGGACTGCTAGCCGCACTGGTACCAGGTACCGGTATCTTTTGAAGCATGACGACGCAACCTACCGGTACCACTCCAAGTTGTACAAAGGAAAGAGCTCAGAGGCGATAGCACAGCTACCCTTGCCAATACTTCGCATTGCTAAGCTAGGTGAGAAGCCCCATTGACGCCAATGGCAACTTTGTCGCGGATCTGTTTGTTGCGCGGGAAGGCGTCTAACTGCTACAGCTGCTGCATGTTGTCCGCATCATGAGGCCCAGAAAGGAAACAGTCTGTACCGCCCTTGAAACTGTGATTAAAAGCGAAACGATTGGTATGGAGCTCGAGGAAAACACCTGCACCAACAAAATCCGGATGGTTTCCAAGTATATGTAGCTAGTTGCTGCTCTGCTAGCCAGCTGGGGAGGGGAAAGCAGTCACGAGATTCTCTTTGCCTCCGACGAGCTTCGCATCCTTTTGGACGGTTGTCAACTTGTCAGCTGCCCAGCCAAGCCAACCCACGATACTTCTTATTCGCATACGGGTAGTTTACTCAAGACTCTCCAGCATCCACACCAGTCGTCCAGCTGGTTACTCCACAACGACGTCGCCATAGTTGTTGACAACCGCATGGTGGTGGCCTGCCCAGCTATGGTTTGCCTGCCTTGCGGGCTGAGGGTTCAATTGCTATCCACCTTGCCACAGTTCTGATTGCCGCGTGTGTGAATCCTTTGCCTGAATGTAAGCACGAGCGACATCTTCTATCAACTCAAGGCTCTGTCAAACCAGTACTGTTGTCGTCAGCCCTCGTACTCAGAGTGAGCGATCAACCAAGGGCAATCTGTACCGTAGCCCGAAGGAATCTCTGCCCCTCCCATGACCCGTGATCGCACCAACCTACGCTGTAGCACTCTCTCGTTCTTGAAGGAAGCAAGGGAAGCGGTTCATCGAATCTTTAGTCAATCTGGCGATACTTTGACGCTTGGTTGGCTGGTGCCGATCCCACCCATCTTACCCTTTCTCCTTCGTTTCCGTGTGCTCTCTTCGACTTGGTTGCTGTCACCGGCGCCACAGCTTCCTTATCAGCGGCAAGTACCGTACGGTAAGGTTTAGCTTTGACTTTATGTGAAATAATATAAGCAGCTCTGATGGCTGGATACAGCTGCAAAACTGTTTGTTTATAGTCTACATGTACTAGTAGGACAGTCAGCCGGAGGCTAGTGCCCTCAACTTGCATTTTTCTAAAGGCCAAGGAAGCAAGGAAGGGTTTTGGAAGAGCACGGTACCATGTACGTGCCGGTACATGGTAGCCTTAACCTTGCAAGGGAAATCGCACCATATGTACGCGGTGTTACCTGGTAGCCTTAACCTTGCAAGGGAAACCGCACCATATGTACGTGACACAGATAAACTTCAAAAGGCCCTCAGCTTGCTAGCTAGCTGGTAGTTGAGGGCAAATAGAAGAAGGTCAGCAAAGCGACAAGGTCACCTTGATTTTAACTCTTATCTCGTCAAAACAGCGAATATGAGTCCCGGATGCATTTATTAGGGGCCTATTAAAATAAGGCACAAGTTTTTGAGTCACAAAAGCCCTCTTTCTTTAGGATCATATACTAGTAACCCCCGAACATAAGAAAGCTATATCATCTGTGGTTCGCCCCCCGTCACATCGTGGCTCACGGACCGCCAAGTCGCAGAGAGATCTGGAGAGAAAAGAGAAAAGAGATGAAGTACCGGTATCGTACGATACCACAATGTGACGCATGAAACTGCTCCAGAACACAAACTCATTTGCAACCTCTAGATCTTCTCCCTGATCGACCATGATGATAGCAAAGAGTTACCGGTGCCCCCATCTTTTCTCTGTTTTAAAAAGGCATTATTTGAGAAACAGGCGAGACTGATCTCCGTGTGTGTTATTGGGAGGCCCAATCGTACTATGCGTTGTATCAGCAGAACCTACCGGCACCCATACGGTACATGTACAGGTACGTGTAGTTGACCCATATTATTACCGTATGAAAATAGCTATTAAAAAACAAATGTAAATGTCATAAGCTTTTCCTACATGTATTAGTATCTTTGAGCCTGCTGGCTCAATAAGCAAGAAACATATTCTACTGTACCCGTAGCTGTGGTAGCCACCAGTAACAACCACCGGAAAATTGAGACGTCTGAGTATCTTATAATTAGGGTTTTAGTAGTGGCGTCTGAAAGGAAAAAAGCCTCTTACAGGAGCTTTGTGACCACTTCGCAGAACCGAGCAGCAGGGAAACAGACAGCCAGCAAACACCAACACAAACCAACACACAAACGCAACAGCAAAAAGCACAAAAGAGATTGAAAAGCGCCACCATGGTGATGACCTCGGTGGTAACGATAGGAGGTTCTGGGGCGCAGCAAGAGCAAGAAATACTGCGACAGTCAGTGGTAGAACCGTTGCTCCACAATGAGCTTCGTGCGACGTCTTCCATGTTTGAGCAGGAACCTGAGTTTCAAGCAGGAGCTCCCTTGTCTTCCTTGTGGAAAGCTAGAACGATGCACCAACCAGAAAGTAGTTCCAGTACCAGTACCAGTCTCACTACTGACACAAAGCCACACCAAGAGAAACAACAGCAAGATCAGAATGACGATGGCTGTGAGGAAAATCAAAGAACGACTGTGAAACGACCGCAACATCACCAGCAAGCAGAATCCACCTCTTGTTCCTCCTGTGCGTCCTCTTCATCCTGCCAAGAAGAGCAAGTTCTAGTAGCTTCAGCTTCAGCTTCTTTGTCATCTCCTGATGAAACATGTTCACATGAACGGCGATACAAACCTCCACTATCAGAGTCAATACACGTAATAGAAGACAAGACTGAATCCACAGATGCTTCTACGGCTTGTGCCGTGTCGCCACACTTGCCAGAAGCTTACAATTCGAGTTGGAGTTCTCCAGTGATAGTCGAGGAATTGGACAGACAACAAGAGCAACATCATCAACAACAACAAGACGAGGAAATACCGAGTGGTCCGTCGACACCTGATGACGATAGTGCACAACCAATAGAAGAGGAAAGCCAGAATCATGACGAGACAAAAATCCAGAGTTGTCGCGAGATACCGGTAGAGGTGGAAAATATCGATGCTTGTAACGGTGCCGATCCGGAGGATGCACAAGCACACTGCATTATTCGTGAGGCTGTCAGGCAAAGGACGAGCAGTATAGACGACAGCAACACATGTAGAACCAGCAACGACGAACAAGATGCAGAACCAAGTCGCCCCACTGACGAACAACAACAACAACAACAACAACAACACACCACCCGGCCGCAGCAAGAAGAAAGCATAGAAATTTCGCATTCAAACAGAACGACAACAACAACAACAACCAACGAAGAACCCGCTTCTCCAAAAATTAGTCGACAAACAGAAAAGAAACTTGACTGGAGTTTTCTGAAAGATGGAACGCTCTACGATCGAGACAAAGAGATCAAGGCTCTGCAAGATGCTTTCCGTCGCCAGATTCAGAGCGCGCCACCAGATTCAACTTACGACAATCCAGAAGAAGAAAGGCAACAATCTCTTGTGCTGGTCTCGGGACACTCAGGGACCGGAAAATCTGCATTGGTCAGGAATGCCTTGAAACCCTTGGTAATCAACGAGAGGAATGGTTGTTACCTCACTGGGAAATTTGATCAGCTCCAGCACAACAAAGAACCATATGCCCCCTTTGTCAATGCCATCAACGATTATGTTTACCACGTGCTCCACCAGCAAAAAGTCGAAAACAAATACACCCACATGTCCTCGCTTTCTTTTCTCGAATCACTGCAAACAGAAATACTCAGTGCCTTGAGGCCAGAAGGATGCAATATTTTACTGCAGATGATCCCTGCCCTGGCTCAGATTGTGCAGATGAACGGGCAAGCCCCAAACAACCTACAATTCAGTGGGACTGCATCAGCGTTCGCCTTTGTCAATGCCTTTGGAGGTGCGGGTGGAGCCATAGGTCCTATCACCAACACGCGGGAAGGCTCACAAGATCGGCTCAAGATTATATTTCGCCGGTTCTTGCGGGTGATTTGCAAGCCGGAAAGGCCCTGTGTTCTAGTGCTGGACGATCTTCAGGTACGTGCGTTGCGTTGCAGAATCTTGTTTTAAGAAACGCTTTGTTGTCATTGTTATATTTCTTCCACCACCGCCATTCTCACACTGTACCGAAAACCTTGCAGTGGGCCGACTCGAGCTCTCTAGACTTGATGGAAAGTCTCATTTGTGACGGTCGCAATAACAATGGATTGTTCCTGGTGGGAATTTGTCGCAGCAACGAAATTACAATGGGGCACAACCTAGCCGCCTTGCTGCGTCGATTAGAGGACCAGCGGAATGTTCACATTCACAATATTGTGGCACACAACCTAAGCTTCAACGCTACCAATCAACTGATCTGTGATGTGCTCAAACAACCTTGGGATATTTGCCTTCCTTTGACGGAAATTATTCATGAACAAGCTGACGAAGGAAATGTGTTTCATGTCGTCAACTACATGAAGGCATTGCATGCTGACAAGGTGCTGATTCAGGATGTGGAGTATGGAACAGGGGGGTGGTTATGGGACGAGGAACGATGGGAACGTCTCTTCAATGACAACAAACCTAGATCCAAACGGAGACGACCAAGACCCACGGGCAAGCAGCTACACGAGTCTCCTCCTCCCCAGCAGCAACAACAACATACATGCAAATGTGGCGATATTGGTGTCTCTCCAATGGAAGACTTGATCCTTCGTCAGATTCGCCGACTCCCACAGGATGTACAGCTCTTTCTCCGCACTTGTGCGTGCATTGGAACCGAGATCGATCTGTCCTTGGTGGAAAAGGTACTTGGAGAAGAGATATACCTTCCGATGACAGTGAGGGTTGCCGTGGAAGAAGGGCTTTTGGTAGCGTTGGATCGATCGTGCAGCGGGGACAGTTCTGGACGCGAAACCAGCACTGCTCGATGTTACAAGTGGGAGCACGATTGCTTTCAAAGTGCTGCGTATACAACGATTCCAGAGGAAAAGAAATCGGCTATGCATTTGTCGGTGGGTCGAATGTTGTTCAAGAACATGCCGTCAATGGAAGACTTTTACGACCACATCTTCGTGGTGGTCAATCAAATGAACCGCGGTATGATCCACATCGAAGATCAGGGTGAACGAGATGGCCTCGCTGCACTGAATCTTAAGGCTGGCAACCGTGCAGCCATGTCCAGCGACTTTCATTCTGCCATTCGATATTTTGTTGTGGGAACGACTCTCCTCTCGCAGGGCCCGTTTCCGTGGTCACGACAGTACGAGCTCAGCTTGGAACTCCATAGTGCGTTAGCTGAGGCCGAATACTGCGTGGCGGACTATGAAATGATGGATATTGCGATTTTGGAAGTCTTGGCGAACGCTGTCGCTTTTCCTGACATGATAAGAACATATGCGACAAAAGTGTATTCGCTTGGCGCACAATTCCATCTCCAGGAAGCGATTGACCTGGGGCTCAAAGTGCTGGAACGCTGCGATGAAGCATTCTCCGACCCACTTCCTAGTCGCAAAAAAGCCTTGTCTTATTTTCAACCACCCATGAAAACCAAGCGAAAGCTGCGTTTCAAGACCAAGTCTCAGTTACTCTACATGCCAGATATGTGCGACGAAGACAAGCTGGCTGCAATGGGAATCCTCAATCTGCTGACCACATATTCACTGATAGGAAGGCCATCCTTGTTTCCCTACATTGCCGCACGCCTCGTGAGACTCTCATTGGACTACGGGTTGTGCGCAATATCGGCTCCTGGTTTTGCCTTCTTTGGTTTGTGGTGCTGTTCCATTGGAGATGTCAGCAGGGGTTACCGGTATGGCACGTTAGCTCTAGATATATTGGAAGAACGCTACCAAAACACCATCTCGGAATGGGTACCTAGAGTCTACTCGATATTTTACGGATGGATCGCTCCGTGGAAACAGTCGCTGCAATCAACGTTTGAGCCAACACAACATGCACATCGAGTGGGTCTTGAGACAGGGGACATTGAGTATGCGATGATTGGTGCCCATGTCTACGGAATGTAAGTTCAAAAGGTCACTTATTTGTCGTTAAGCGAGCACGGAGCAAGCCCTCACCGCACTTCATATATTCTACTCTCCGCAGGAACGCTTTTTTTGCCGGCATGCCGCTCAATGAGCTGGAAGGGGAGATGCGAAAGTTTGTTTCGTTGATGAACCTGCACAAACAGGGCCCCTGGGCAGCAGCGACCTCTGTGCAACTTCAACTGATTCACAACCTCATGGGCAAGGCTGAAAACCCTTTGGTGCTGCGAGGAGAAATCATGACAGACGAAAAAGTGCGGGAAATTGCCAGCTTGCAAAACATGGAGAGTTATGAGATGTATTTTGTTCAGGTAATGGTCTGGAATATGTTGCTGGCTTACCACCTTGGCGAGATACGGCAGGCGCTCGTGACTGCCAGGGAATGCCGCGAAGCCATCAAGAGTTTCGGTTCTTCTTTCCTTGTGGTTATCCAGTATTTCTACGATGGCATGATCGCCTTGGCAGCCGCCGCAGACCCACACTTTGAAAATTCCAAGAAGGAGCATCTGTCCGTTGCCGCGAGAGCGATTGGGAAGCTCAAGAAGATAGCCAAACAGTGCCCTGAGAATTGCCTGCATAAGCTGTTTCTACTGCAGGCAGATTTTGAAGCCGTGAAAGGCAGTATCGACAAGGCCGTTGTTTTGTATGGTAAAAGTATCGCCAAGGCACACGAAAATGGTTTCCTGCAGGATGAAGCATTGGCGCAAGAGAGGGCCGGTGTGGCGCTGTGGCACGATTCTAACAATCCCAGGTCAAATCTCTACTTGAATCGGGCGCTCGAATTGTACTCAAAGTACGGCGCCGAGGCGATTGTTGACCGTCTGCATTGTCGTTATTTTCGATAATAACGATCATCTTGAAGCTACAAGTATAAACATGTCACATTTTTGTAATGCTTCGACTATTGCTGTGCGTGGTCTGACCTCGTCAGGGTAGCGTTCCAAATGACCCTCTGCCAGCTGGATCCATCGACGCTGGCAAGCGTTGTCTTGGGTTGCCAAGAGCAGTGCTCATCACCGGCCAATCTCCAATCATCCCATGACACTCTTCTTGACTCACCGGCTGGAGCAATGACATCCATGGATATCTGCCATGTGGAAGGGTAATTGTTGGCTACATACATATTGTAGTTTTCCAAACAGGAGCCCACAGTGACGTTTTGATAATTGTCATCTTGCCATTTCGTATTTTTGACCAATCCCATAAAGGGCACCCTCGACACAACTAGTGACCACCGATTGGGATGAGCTCCAACAACACCCATCTGAAGATGCCATTCCCAATCATCGACATTCGTTACTTGAACGAGTGTGAATGTTGTCTCTACAAGCTCCCCTGGTTTGACAGGAATGAGTTTGCCAGTGGCAGCCTTGGGTTTCCAACAAGGTTTCCTTTTCACACTAGCGTTTTGATCTGACGGTGCAACTTCCGAAGTAGTGTTGCATGGCAGGGCAAAGAAGTATTGAGCTCCAATATGCCATTCATCCAGGACCAGCCACTTTGGTTCATAGTCGGGATAGTTGGACGAATTTGCAAGCACATTTCTGACCAATGAGAGTTAGAAGCAACGGCAACATCAAACGTGAGGGGAAAGTATGTACTGGTACCACAATGTTTCTTGAAAAGCAGCTTTCTTCGTCTTCCCACGTACCCCAACATGAGCTGCGGAACGAACTGATTCATAAATCCTCCCTTTGGTTGTTGCCTCCAAAAGATGTTGAAGTAATCATAGTAGGTCATGGTCTGGCTATTGTAGGACTTTGGTAGAGGTGGCACTCGAAAACGAGCAGTGAAGAGAACGCCTGGTTCATGCCCAAGGGGATAGTGATCATGGCTGGGTCCCACACAGAGATGCGCCTCATGGTTACACTCTTTCTTTCTGGCGTCAGAACTCTCAGACCATTCTTTGGGTGAAGCAACCGTGAATTCATTCGATTGACCCTGTGGACGCCGCATCCCCAGCGGAGACGAGAGCCATTGTGGCTTGTGCTCCTCTTCTGCACATGCAAGCCAGGGCATGCAAGACGTGGAGACTGCCAAAAGAACACAAACAATAGAGATCATTGCCGACATTGTCATGTGGTCGTCATTAGTCTTGTGTCGTCGTCTGGGGCAACAGTGATGTCCGAAGTTTGAAATGAAATCTATTGATTATTGATACTTCTCACTTATTGCAAGCCTTTTCACACTAGAGACGCTTCTCAAAGAACACGTCACACGGAACACGTTGACTCACAACCTCATCAGGCAATGACGGAGGGGTTGCTGCTTACATGCTGCTTTGTTGAGACGGCAGCTATGTTGAATCACAAACCCTGACTTGTTTCTTGCAGAGCTTCCACCATGGTGTCGCATCGATTCGCTCTCTTTTTGCTGTTTAGCACAGTGGCTTCTGGCTTTTCACCAACTTTCTTGTCACATCCACCGGTTCGACAAGATGTCTCTCTGTGGAGCAGCACTGCCGATGAGGCTACAGCCGTTTCCATTGATGCCAAGGAAGCCGTAAAGTTGTTTGGTCGTCTGGCAGATAAATACATAATGTTGGATTCCAGTGGCGGCATGTGCTGCTACTCCGCTTGCAGCGATTGCGAGTATCGACTGCCAGGAGGAGGATACCGAATGGCGGATCAAAGCTCCAGTCGTCCAAAGTGGATCTGTTCCTACGATGAACGGAATTTTGAAACTTTGGGCAAAGAACACACTTCCAAATGGAACACCGATATATTCACCAACGGACCCGCTGTCACCAAAGAGGAGTTCATTCAAGCCATGGTGGACATCCCCTACAATCCACCTCTAGGAGGACCGTATGTAGGCGCCTCTTCGGCAACCATCGAAGATACCACTGGAGCCTCTCTTCTCTTTGATCTGCTTGCTGGAAAGAAGGAAAAACTCACCAAATATCGCATGGGCACCCGTATTAAGGAGCTAGCTGGTGGAGAAGAGGGGCTGACTTGGGCTGGCTTCAGTGCTGCAATGATGCCGGAAGCCTGAAGTGAAGAACAGGAATACTCGTAGCACTATTTCGCAGACACGCATCATGGTTAATGGAACGTCCAAGTGTTGTAAATGTATATAGCAGATGTTTTTTCAATCAAAACTTTTCGTGGATTCTCTTCGTCTTTGCAGCAACCACTCCTTCAACCTCCCAACAGTTTCTTTCGAACTTGGCTTGACGAGCCGTGGTGCGTCTACAACTACCTCTGTTAAACTGCTAATAAGTGTAATATTTTTTTTGTTTGACCTAGCATTGCTTGTTGTGGTACCGGTATAGGTTATGACGGAACAGATTTGGCTGAAATACTCCATTAGATGATCAGAAATTCAAGAGTTTTCCGTTTTTCTATCCTCAGAAACACTGGTGTCTCCCAACACGAGCCGAAGAATGTTTGGGTGCTTGACAAAGTCTTTTGTCCCGGCACCAATCCCAATACTACGGATTGTGAATGCTGGCGGGCGACCCTCCACTTTCACATTGGGAGGCCCACAAGACTTGACCAACGTCTTGAGCAAAGCAGCCGCGGTTGGGGTTACCAATTCACCAGTAACTCCTGGAGGACCCGGACAGGTTGGCATATCGACCAATAGCCGCAAAGTGGCAGGGGCCGGTACTGGCAGTAGTCCGTGATCTGTCCAGACGGTGCCTTCACCCAGTGGGAGTCGACTGCAGGTGACGGTTGTTACTCCCAAGGCATGTAGTGCAATCAATGTTCCAACAGTATCTACAATGGAATCCACGGCACCAACCTCGTGGAAATGAACATGATCGGGACCAGCAGCACCATGCGTATGAGCTTCTGCGTGAGCCAATAGAGTGAAAGCATCAATGGCATGTTTGGAGACCCAAGAGGGAATGTGTTTCGTCGGTGCTTCCTGTAGCATGCGTCGAATTTGAGGCAGGTTTCGGAGTGGACCTATGGTGCTGGATTCGTGACTGTGTGTGTGGGAATGTCCCACTGCCTGAGGATCCGCTGATTGCTGTTCCGACTGATGATGAGAGTGAGAATGGTCATGATCATGATCATGAATTGTGGTGGTGGAGCGTTCTTCACTTGCAACTTGTGCTGCTGTTGATGGATGACTGTGTGAATGATCGTGATCGTATGAGTGGCTATGACTGTGTGAATGATCATGATTGTGTGAGTGGCTACCGGTACCGGTATGACTGTGCGAATGATCATGATTGTGATCGTGCACGGCAGCTATGGCTTCTAGCTGTGTTGTTTTCTCATGATTTTCTCTTTTGGGAACAGGTGCTGCTCTATGGTTGTACTTGCTCGAAACAACGATGTAGTTCGCTGCGACAGATCCCACTCCACGCCACACACGTGTAGTAATCAACGAGAATTCGCCTCGCAGCTCAGGCAGTCCACATTCGATTGATCGGACGACATGCCGCAGCAACAACTCCTTCTTCTCACCTTCGCCGGCAGCGTCGAGACAGGCAGCTAACATCATGTCCCCTGCAGCACCACTGAAACAATCAAAATGCGCATGATTGTTCGTCGGTGAAAGAACCCATGAGTCTCCTGGTTTGCCCTCCACAAGCGTCATCTTCGTCGAACTCTTGGATTGGATTGGATTGGATTGGTTGGTGCTATTAGTCTAGCTAGCTAGTAGAGGTGTTTGTTGTGGTTGCTGTTAGCAGAAAAGCAAGTACGAGTTGCCCTCAACGGACTGAGGGTCTTTCACACTTTTATCGCTGTATGTGTGTGTGTGTGTGTGTGTGTGTGTGTGTGTGTTTGTGTGTTTGTGTGTTTGTTGCAGCTGTTTTCGTCGCTCGTTAAGGATAGGGATTAATCTTGTGTGTTCTGTTGGACACAGTAGTTTCTACGCATGGGTACAGTACTGGCTGGCTATGCAGACTCGCTAGTGTGTCCAGATAAACACGGTGGAGGTTTTGCCAAAGACATAAGGGACATTTTCCTTGTTAAGGATAGGGATTTATATTGTGTGTTCTGTTGGACACAGTACTCTGGACCCATGGGTACTGATATCACTGTGCCCGTACTGGCTGGCTAAAGAGACTTGCTATCAATAGTGTGTCCAGTTGAACACGGTAAATGATTTGACCAATCAAATCTCTTTTTGACAGTTGAGGGCATCAGCCTCCGGCTGCTTGTTCTATTGGCTATTTGGGTTTCCTTGTTGTTTTGCACGAATGCTGAATGACGTCATTAAAGCTACTACGGTTAAGGCTACCGGTACCCCAAGCCCTCAAAACAACTGGTACTGGGGTAAATGACTGATTTTTGCGAAAAGCAAACATTCTAAATGTAAAAATTAATTGGCGACCTTCCAGCCTTCGAGGAGTCCTGCTAACAGTCATTGTCTTCTAAGTTGAAGATGCTGTCTTCTGAATAGAAGAGTTAAAAGACAGAGTCTTCTCTTAGAATACAGAAAGAAGACTTTGTCTTCTTTTGAAGACCAAAAGAAGACAGCAGACATCGTCTTCGTTGAAGTAATAAGAACGGGGTAAATATAATAAAACAACATTGAAATACTACCTCATCCCCCGTGAAATTGAAGCTTCAGTCTCCAATGGAAGACCTGTCTTCTTTATGGATTTAAAAGACAGAGAAAAGAAGACAGTGGATTTAGAAGCCAGTGTCTTCGAAAGAAGACAGCGTCTTCCATTTTGTTAAAGACGCCTACACTGGCACTGAACTGATCCTAATTTGACTTTTTCAGAAACATCTATTTCCTTCTTTTTTATCTTTTGCCTCAAACCGACTCTGTTACACCGAGGTGCAGTACTACTGATAGAACCGCTACAGTACGTACAGTGACTTGGCTGGCTTCAGGGGAGTGCCATGTATGTTTTGTTTTGGAGTAGCTTGCTATTGTCAAGGTAAGCCACGGCCGGAACAACCACAGCTTGCGATGGTCTGTCATTCCTTGAAAATAGTATGTATTATAGTTACAAATTGACCGCAAAATGTAGAAGGGCGGATGTAATGCACCTCTCTCATTTTGCCCCGATTTTCATGACAGAAGAATGTTAATGTAGTGATCTGTTGCTTGTTCCGCTATGGCGCGGTTTGTTTCTTTGCTATGGTTTGTGTCGGTTTCCGCCCTATGTGTTGCGGCATCTCTGCTCTAGTGAATGATCCGCCTGTACAAGTCCCTTGAGAGCCTTACGTCAAGAGGGAACCCTATCGACGCCTTTGGCCCCCACTTTGATTGGTATCCTCATTGGCTTTTCGCTTGAGCCCCCTTCCTGCCGATTGGTCACTTGTTAGTGTGGGAGAAGAAGTTCTCAATTGGAGCCACGTGTACAGTTCGGAAGGGGTCTGCTGCACCATCGAAGACGACGCATTGTGTCCGAGAGATGACAGTGCTGACTGTGCTGATAGTGCTGCTGCCAATGAGCTTGGTGGGGCTTGCAGCAATCGGCGGGTCTGTTCATCTACCGTACCCGCCCGCGACACAGTAGCAGACGTCGACGTCGACAGCTGCTGTCTTCCATCTTCGTCGTTGATCTTTTGCTCTTGCATTTGTGCGATTCCAAATCGCTGGCCAAATCGACTACTAGAAGATGAAGTCTGCTGAGCTTGCAGCTGCATTTGGATTAAGGAATTCATCTGAAGATCAGATTCACGGTCCAAGCTTGCCGCTGACACAGGCGGGACCAGGGAAGATAAGAAGGGAGGAGTGGTGGTCGATGAGGCCCGACGCGCCGGATCAGGCAGCGCAGCCCGAGAAGATGGCAATGGCCTTGCCGCTTCTGGGAATAGCACTGTCCGCGCTTCTTCGGCCAACATCAACTCCTGAATGTGGGCGGTACCAATGTCATTGGCGGCAGTGGCTTGCCCCGTTCCAAAGAGAGAAGAAAACCGACCACCCAGCAAGGTACCAGTGGATGCATCCAAATCGCGATGGAGCAACGAGCTTCTCGAGCTGAATTGTTGTTGCTGTTGTTGCTGCTGCTGTGATGGTGGCTGTGTATATACAATTTGCCCCGTTGCCGTGGTGAGCCCTCTTTGGAGTTCCAACAGTCTGTTGAGACGCTGAGATTCAGCTTGCTGGGCACGAAGCTGGACAAGAAGTTCAACATTGAACTGAGGTCTTTGGTTGAAATCGGATAAGAGGATTTCATCAAGGACAGATGATGACGGAGCCAACGCTTGGCCAGCGTTTAACAGCGATGACGATGGTAGTGACGGTCTCGTGCTCTCGAGAAAGTTCGGACGATTGTAGATCGACTGGTCCAATGCCAAACCCCTGACGGATGCAGGAAGACCTGCACCGTCACTAATGCCCACATTGCTGGCTGCCAAAGGAACAGATGATTGATCAACTCCACCTCGGCCTGTTGTGGTGCTGGCTGGCATTAGCGGGGCCTTCTTTTTCCCGTTGGTTTTGGGTTTAGTTTGATCCACCGGGTCGTCTTGAGAACGATCCGCAATGAGGAGGTGGGGGATTTTCAGTTGCAATAGCTTCTGTTTGTGTCTCCGCTCAAGTTCTTGAAGATTGGAACGCCTTAGCTGGGCTTCGGCAGGCCCTAGTTGCCCAGCACTCTTGACGTAGAACTTACGTCCCTTGGAATAGTTGTTCCCCTCGTATCTCTTGGAGATTCTCTTTGGACTGCAGTTCAACATTTTGGCCAAAAACTGGCGCAGAGATGTTCCATCGGGAAGTGCCAAGTTTCCCTCTCGGAACTCATCGATGAGACCTTCCGCGTAAGCCATTTCTTCGTCGGTCCACTTTCCAGTGTGCAGCGGTTCCTTTTCGTTCGCGGCGGTGGCATAAGACAGAACGAGTTTTCCATCTTCCAGAGTTTCGAGGCACGCTGATTTGAAGAAGGACTCTTCGTCCAGAGTAGTCGCGCTGCCGGAATCGTTGGCAAGTCCGCTGGGAGACTGTTGGCCTCCACTTGAAGGCTTGGACATCATGACTGCTGATATTTCAAGAACACTGCTGGGACCAAAATGGATTTGTGAGTTCCACCCTCAACCTCGAAGCAAGGCACACAGCAACAACGACAACAGCATACGTTACCTTGGGCTTACGGTGCTTTTCACTTCGGTTTCAATGGAAAAAGTGAGGGTTTGTGAAGAGCAGAAAAGAGAGATTGAAGGGTTGAATTTGCAATGTTGTGGTTTTCGAGCAAGTCACTTCCACAATCCGAACTTCCAGAAATCCACTGAGGACTGACATAGAGGTGCAAAACGCGAAGGGAAAGAAGATTTAAACGGCATCTTGAAGTAGCAAAACCGGGATAGAGAACATGCTTACCGTATAAAAGCTTTCGTTGCTTTGTAAGTTTCATGAATTCAACGTTTCTATCTAGTTTGGTTTCTTCTTCAGTGTATTAGCAAGCAAATAATAGTCAAAAAATGCTTTTACGACTAATTTGAATTCAATGATTGCTTCAAATTAAATGTTTATATAGTTCACGGTAATGTAATTCTTCTCATTTTGTACTTCAAGGTTGGCGAAGTCTGACATGGCTTCTAGTAGAAGAGAGGTGGAAAACGCTGGAAACTCGGAAACTCTGCTTCGAGTTGCCCCAGCCAAACAATTTCTCAGGTACACGCAGCCTTGAGTGAACTTCAATGGGATCCTTACCGTCTATCCAACATAAATATTTTCGCCGTATTTGAACGCCGGAAGCACGCCGGAGTAATGGTAATGCTGAAGTAATAGAGCTGTAATAGTCTATTTGATCACTGTTAATGCTTCTTCATTAACCAATAATGAAGATCCCAAATAATATTTGAGAAACGGTAGTCTTTCCTCAGTAACCTCGTGATTGTTATTAAAAGCAAAAAGAGCCTTAAAGTTGAAGCAAAAGTTGAGAAAGACTGCTCAGCGTGAATGTAGTACTACAGTAGAAGCAGGCGGCCAGTCACAGTTTCACAGTTAGTTAGTGTTGCAACCTGTGTGTTGAGAGATTCTTCCTACAAACTACTGCCACAACCCCACAACTGCGAGCCACGGTGGATAGGTTGGTGAGCTGGTTGGCAAACGCTTTAAAACTTTTTGGGTTGCTGGTTGCTCGTTGCCGGTTGTCAATGTTCACAATGAAATAAGAGAAGTGAAAACACTAATTCAGTGGCCGTTCCGTTCCCACACGAAGCCTTGCTCCTTTCACAACACTCCGACCCCAAACGTTCAAGTGTTCCAAAGCTCCGGAGCTCCTCTTCCGACTGAGTTTATTCTGCTGGCAGCATCTTGTCAACAACAACAAAAGAGTTTCACGCAGCAGGCAGCAGCTTGCAAGGATGGCAGTTGCCAAGTGAATCGAATCAAATTTTCGACGTAGCACTTACTTTTACTACCGGTAGATAGAAGAGCTTCAATAGAACCCTTTTGAGGTTTGGAGGCATATTATTAATATTATGGCAAAGCCACGGCAAGCAATAATAGCTGCAGTAGCTACCTTACATAAATTAGCTCATAAATTACAGGAAAAGACAGTACCCCCTTAACTTCAAGTTGAAGTGGCTCCTTCACTTCAACTGTCGTAAAGAGAAGTACTAGTACTAGACTAGTAGATCTATCGATCTATCGAGCTATCTATTATCTATCTATCGTACTGGTACCGGTATCGTCAGTCATGTACTGGACTGGCTAGAATAATACTCTGTTGCTCTGTTGCAGTGTGGTTTAGTCCTCCCGTAAAACATCCAGATCAGTTCGTATCTTCAATGCAAGTGAACTCTTTCTTTTCCTTCTGCTCTGGTAGTTTCCTCTGGAGTAGACTACAGAAGGGGATGTAATTTCTAAAACTGAAATCTAATAGTAGTCTAATAGTGGCTCTCTGCGTAGGTAACTCTAGCTAGCCAGTGCCTAGTAGCTAGCACCTAGCATTAGCTACGATTGTAATAACAGGGCCTACCAACGCAGGAGGTTGACAGTCTCTACGGCTGCGTCTCCATACGTGTCCTTCCCACGCAGCACTGCTATTCAAAAAAAAAAAACTGAACATCTAATAACGGATTCAGACGAGATGTGCTTGGGGACTACCCACGAGCTAGGGCTCGGGTATTTCCCACAGTCAAGTCTGCTCACGCAGCACTGCTATTCAGTATGCTACAATAGGAGGTTGACAGTCTCTACAAGTGCGTCTACGTATGCAGCATATTATGCATAGGTGTCCTTAACACTCAGTACCAGTACCGCAACGCTACTAGCTAGTACAACAGCTCCGCATGCGCAGCCAACAGAGCGAGCTACATGTTGTCTAGCTAGCTAGTAGCTAGATAGTACCACTACGGTACATTAGCTACCTGGAAGCTAGTAGCCAGCCAGACCAGTGCACGGAATCGAACCCGAAGGTGCCCAGTGAGCACGTGACGAGTTCGGATGCTGCCAGTTGAGTGTCGAAAATAGGTGGCTGCTCTTTCTTCGCTTTTGAGCCTCCTTCTCATTGTGGAGAACAAAAGTTGGGACTTCCATGTACACGTACCGGTACCGTAGGCTAGCTACCGGGAGAAGGAAAATGTGAGTTCTTTCTTCGCTGAAAGTGGGACTGTGTGCTTGCGAGGACTGTTTGCTTGCGAGCAGTCCCAAGAACGATTGTTTTCCGTTGATACCGTATTTATTTGAGGGAAATTGGAAAGAGGGAGAGCACACGCTACGACGATGATGATGTTTTTACTTGGGTCTCCTCAACTTCTCCAGCCGGTTCTATGCATACGGCCAGGAGAATTGAGCCTGTTTGACATAACGACATAACTGACATGACATGCCCTGCAATTGGAGGAGTTGTCAATGAGGGACCGGAGCGTAAGTTTGAGAAGGAAGCGTACACATACAAGAAAAGCTAGAAAGCAACTGATCTGAATCGCTGCTGAATCTAACCGTTTCTTGTCCGAGCCGAGTTGAGGTTGATTGCTTCGTGTCGGTTCTGGGGAACAATTGCGCCACTCGTTGTCTCCTCTCGCCCAGTCATTTTCATCGCCGATCCTTCGGACTGAGCTCAGTTGATACGCGGATCTTGTGCTTGGAATCACTCGCCTTATCGGGATGTGTTAGCCGCAGCTCAACTAAATACCTTGCAAGAATGATTGGATGGATTGAGACAAGAAGCAAAGAAATCATCACCAGCTTGAGAGGGCGGCCGTCTTTGAAAGCGAGAGTTCTTCAGCTCTGCCTGCAACTGGTTGTGGGCAATGCAATCAGAAGTGCGGACGAAGTCATCAAAATGAATAAGGGCCAGCTTTGAGTGGGGCCTGCGAAACACCCTGGTAAAATTTACTTTAAAAAGTCAGGTACCCTACTATAGGAGGAAGACCTTGGAATCTCTCTTTACCGGTAAAGGCTGCTAGCTAGCACTGAGAATTAATTATCTGGCCTGCAAGACACTTGGCCGGTTGAAACATCCAAGTGTGAGACATCAAGTATTTAGAATGAAACCCAATTTGTGACACTGAAAGTTGCTCCCTGTCAAGGCATTGAAAAGGTCCTCCAGGGCGTGTAGGACTCCCAAGCCCACGTGTAGTGTAGGTCCATCCAGGCCCAGGTCCACGGGTGCGTGCGTCCTGGTGTTAGTCGAGGCATTGATAGGAGATTGGGGCCAGGCGATGGGCTGGGGGTAGGTCCGGGTGGCCTATCATACTGTTGTCAATGGGTGGGGCCTGGGTTTGTCCTTGTGTCATTGTGCCTGGGTCCTACCGGTAGGGTAACCCTTTTCTTTTAATTTATAAAAAATAAATAAATAAAAAAACAGGTAAAGAAAAACGTTGCCTCAGCCGTCAGCACTGCGGATGACATGGGCAGTTCTGCGACGGGATACAGCTTACAATTCAGCTTTACAGCTTTATAAATTGCGGGCCTATTCTAGAAAATAATCAATAACTGCTCACTTATTTGGAAATACAAACTTTACATCTCTTAGATCGTTAGATTAATCAATCCACAATGGTATTGTCGCATGGTAGCATGCGAGGTTATGAGATGTTACTCATTCTTATTCTTATATGTCTATCCCTTATGGTTGTCAATGGAATGAGCTATCCCTTGGTGCAGAGTCCTGAGTTTCCTCTCATTATCTTCATCAGTAGTCCTTCCCCTTATTGCAACTTAATCTGTTGATTGGATCCATATGATCCCTTTGTCGATACCTTGGATTCGCTCGCAAGCAATCCCCTTTTTGTTGATTCGCTCGTAAGCAATCCACTTGTTCCCCTTGTTCTTTATCCTGTTGTCGGTCGAAATCGCGATGAGGATCCTATTATCTTGACGACTCGGCTTGTGTGTCATGCATTGAGTCATGCTTCTGGAGCCACTTTACCCCCTATTATTGGCCGTTCCTCCGGTTGCTGGCTTGCTGTTGCAGTCGGTCGTTTGAACTGGCTTGCAGTTGGTCGTTTGAAAGATAACAACGCGCTGTCGCTGTTAAATTTAAATTTGAATTTGCCAAACAATTCGGGGTGGGCCTCACCTCGACGTCAGATCCAACTGCTCATTATCCACCGCTCTCCTCCTCCTGTTGCCATTGCTCTTGTTGCATTGCCGCACTGTTGACCTTGTTGATTTCACTGCCTCTATTCCATCAGCTATTATGGACCTTGACGACGCTTTCTTATCTTCAGCATCCTCTTCATCATAACTCCTTCAACAGTACCAGCGCCATCCTTGTTCAGTCCACAGGGATTCAACAAGCCTTCTTTGAATCTGATCCAGTCATCCCACATCTGATCCTCCAACCATGATACAGCACCCTTGACCACAGCTCAATTCCAGGAGCTCCTCCAACACATTGGGAAATCAAGAAAAGACCAAGCAGTTACAGAAGTCCCTCGGCTTGGAGGTATCAACCACACTGGAGCCTGGACAGGATCTGGCTCAGATGGACTGGGAAAGGAACCTCAAAGCACCCTATAGCCTCAGGGGTTTCATGGGAGACCATTAAAATCACAACACACTCCAGCCAATTGAATTGGCATGCAAGAAAGGACTGAAGGATTCCTCCAGTCTCCTCTTCTCTACTTTGACTGAGTCCAATGCCTCTGGATCCCATGTTAGCCTCTCTTATCGCCATTTGAAAGTATGATGACTGAGCATGGAATGGAGGGATCTTTGAGCTTGTTGTTGTGATCTTAATACTAATGCAATACACGCGGTCTTAGCCTTATTCGCGACTCGATTAGATAGGGTTTGAGTTCGACTCATGACTGAGTCTTTCGTGAAAGTCATTTGAGACAGGGTTCTCATGACGCTAGTCATCTAGGTCGATGGTGAAACATCGAGCTAGATATTTAGCTGGCGTGAGAGATTCCACGCTACTAGATAAATGTAGACGAATCTTCCACGCGTTCCGTTTTTGGATCGTGGAGTGAGTAGGATTGCTACCGCAACCTACTCTATCACACTTTACAGTCTCCCGCGGGAGTTCAGATCTACGATCCTTTGATTGTGGATTCCTCTCGTTGATTAGTTTTCATAGCTTCTAATCCTTTCATAACTTTCATTCTCTCAAACTCAAAACACTCGAAGATCTTTACACTAGCTTTTAGCGTAGTGCATTTTGTTAACAAACACAATAGCTTTCAGCTACCCTCAACCTATTCCTCACCATGAAGATTGCCAAAGAGCGTACACCAGCTTCGAGTCTAGCTGCGCGACAACCAATCCTTCCCTCTCATCGACCTCGACGATGAATGCGAAACGACGATTCTCGCCCACCACCTACAAACTTCGCACTGTTCCAGCAATGCTAACAGCCCAAGTAACCTTCAAGGTCCAAATCATCATGGACTGAGACTCCACGTCAAACCATACAGTGGGCTGGACGTATGGAGAAGGTCTTGTCGGGCTCGCCATTGCTACGCCTGAGACAAAACATAACCTCCTCAAGGAGATGACTTCTAGCTCTGCCAAGAGCAGTTACGAATCTAGCTGTGCGGCCATCGTGAATACGTTGGAATGCCTTGCGCCAGATTGCAGTCAACGCGATTGCTCCAGCGACATACGTGGCGTGAAGACGAAGCCGCTTTCAAGCGCGTTTCCAGGCTGCCTGGAACGGAGCAGCTCAGCCTCTTTGGACGACACTGACATTACGTTTGGCATAAATGCCTGTGTCGAAGCGGCTGTCCCTAAAAGGCTCTTGAAAAGCAGAAACGCTTCATGCCGCAAGATGCGTAAGCCTGCTGATATGACTACTCAGGCTTATGTCAACAACCGCAGTCGGATAAATGCCGATGAACTTCCTCGTCTACCACCTTTTGGACCCAAACATTGAACCATGACGAAGTCATTGACATTGTTTGTCATGGATATTCCACGCTCGTGGATGAAGAAGATGGACGAACACGACTTCGATCCTTTCTCAGCTCCTATCGGAGCAACCATTGGGTTCTGCGAACGCATGGAATCCTCCGAAGACTTTGACAAGGGCGTGATGCCAAGCAACTCCTTCGAAGAAGAACAACAGCAAGAATACAAGTCTACCGCAACAACAACCACTCTCCAAGAACGAAGAAAAAGGTGCGACTACCACGAGTCACGCACTCACAACACTGCTGACTGCATGACTCTGAAGAGGCTCAAGGCCAAGTCTCAGTCTCGTCTGACAACGATAACAAACAAGCAGCGTACACAAAGAACAAGACTTGGAAAAGAAAGTCCGACGACGCCAACCACACCAAGAAGGAACTTCTGTCCTTATGAAGAAAGTTTCCAACGCTGCGGTCAAGGCTGATCGAAAGAAGAAAAGCGAATGCAACCATGTTGCCAACGCAAGTCAGATGACTCCGACAACGAGGACACTCCTCTGTTGGTCCATCAACATGATGGACAAGAAAATGGCTGCGTGACAAGGCGCTTGCCGAATTCGCTTCAATCATTCGGATGGAGAGATCTCCGTCTGAGGATTAGTGCAATACACGGCTCTTAGCTTATTGCGACTCGATCCTAGATAGGGTTTGAGTTCGACTCATGACGAGTCTCTCGTGAATAGCATTTGAGACAGGGTTCTCA